>BMAU01014877.1:405000-564322 GCA_019973935.1 Trichonephila clavipes
TCTTCGAAGTTTTTCGACTAACGGAACCCTTAAACTATAACTCCATCTAAGTCTAAGAATACATCTTAAAATATTTAAAGTAGACCAGCGTGTGTGTGTTACAAGTATTTAACGGAAAACAATTAAAAACAAGTACTTTTTGTTAATTTTTTAAACGTAATATTTATATACAGTGGGTGATCGGTTAACGAACAAATCGGTTAACGAACACTTTCAAGAAAGATTTTTGTGTTTGGACAACGAACACATATTCGGAGGTGATCAGGGAGACACCCCTTAAATTATGGATGAAATTTTGACAACTGCTAGAGATCTGGAATAGGAGGTGAACGAGGATGATGGGACATGTAGATGAACTGACGATAGAAGAACTCCAAGAAATTTTGAATGAAGAACACCAAGAAACACAACGAAATGCGTCTCCTTCTGAACAAGAGGAAGACGAAAGAGGACCAATGCCGACATTTGCCATTAAAGATCTTTTGAAAAAGTGGGAGGCTGTCAGAGCAATGGTCTTGGAATGGCACCCAAACCAAGCTGATGTCAGCAGGGTTGGAGATCTGTACAACGACAATGCTATTAATTACTTCCGGAAAATCCTGAAAAAGAGAGAAAAGCAATCGACGTTGTACATGTTCTTCAACGCGCCATAAGCAAAAAATGAAAAGGACTGATTAATATGCAAGACTATATGTATATGTATCATTTCTTTAAAAACTTACTAAGAAATTATACATTTTTTAAAATTTAATTTTTAGGGTCTCGAGAACGAATTAATCGATTTCACATAGAAGTCTATGGTGAATCGATGATCGGTTAACGAACAATTCGGATAGCGAACATAGTCTTGGAACGAATTATGTTCATTAACCGATCACCCACTGTAATTTGCTCATTACTTCGTGCTTCAGTTGTTGTCTACCATTGCATTACATATAATAACTAGGATATGAATATGCAATTTTTTATTGTCTAGTTTTATTGAAGTCTAGGTCTATTGAAGCTAGACCTAAATTCACATTCGGCGTTAATTGGCTTCTATATTTTGTTTTTGTTGCCACATCTCGTTGAGAAATATATTTCACTTAAATACATTGTTCAGAATGACATTAAAATGTTTATAACCATGTGAAAAACTTTTGTGCATTCGGTCAATTTGCAACCTAAAATTTAGGAAGTTCCATCAGGAAGTTAAAATTTAGATTTCAACGTCGAATCTGTTGATATGTCGATAAGTTGTTCCTTTTTCTTCATTGGCAAGACTCCAGATTTGTTCATTCATGCTTGGTTTTCTCCTTTGAGAAATGCTATTTTTGGGGTGCTAGGTGTTTTTGAAAATGTTCTCTTGTAAGTAGTTTTTTTAACAAGTGGGAAAAATGTGCTTTATTTTATAATTTTTTACCCAGTTGTTTAAATCCAATTCATTTGCCACTCCCCTTAGCTTTACAAAGTATTACACTAACGAGTATAAAATTATTTTGCTGAAACCATGGTCATAAACAACAGAATATTCGCTATCTAGGTAGTACACATAAAGAAAAAGCGTTTTAATATTTATTAGCTTTATTATATTATATTAAAAACTGCAGGACATTACTAAACTAGAAGATATCTAGCGCCGAATTTATTAAGTTTTCTTTGAGGAAAATGGGACCATCGATGGACACGGTTTTAGATACTAGTGGTGATACAAACTCCATAGAATCTATTTTGCATACACGTTTTTGGTCTTTCTAATCGAATTTTTGTTTTGACTCTTGGATCCTTTGGGTATGCTTCGTAGAACTAGAACACACAGTTTAAAGACCACTGATCTATACTATAATACCAAGATTAAAATATAATTATTGGAATATATTATTTTTGAGAACTACTGTTACGCCATCTATGAATTTAATATGTTCCGCAAAATGTGGCGTATAACGCGCACCTATACTTTCAAGATGAATTTTTAAATTTTTAAGTATATTCGTCGTATAACACGCACCCCCATTTTTACGAAGAAACTTGAAATGCACATGTGTGTTTTGAAGTCATTTATTTGAGGTATTATCCTAAGCTTTTGAAAAATATAGTATAGTTCTAGAGCTACAATCCTTTAAGGTATCCGACTACGTTCGGAACCGTGATTTTAAAAAAGCGCATAAATGGATAATTTTCATGATATTTAGTGTCACTCAGATTAGAATACATGCATAAAATTGTTTTAAGGACATTTTGACAAAAAATTAACTTAGAATAATCTTTTTTCCAAATGTTCTCCTTTTGTGAAAAATGGTTCTATAATAGCATTATTTTGCCTGCATATAGCTCAGGCCTCTCTATAGAGGCTCAACTAGAATTTTTGAAAAATTCACATTATTTTCAGAGTTACCACCAATTGAAATAATTATTGGCGTTTTTTTCTTAAAATTGCTCCCCTCTGTTGTCGTAAAATATGAATAAACATACTTCTAAGATATATATTTCAAAAATTCTAGTTGAGCCTCTGAAAAGAGGTCTGAGCTATATACAGGCAAAATATTATTCTAATAGAAGCATTTTTCACAAAAGGAGAACATTTGGAAAAATATTATTCTAAGTTAATGTTTTGCCGAAATATTGTATTTAAACAAATTTTTTTTTGTCAAAATGTCCTTAAAACAATTTTATGCATATATTCTAATCTAAGTGAAACTAAATATCATGAAAATTATCCATTTATGCGCTTTTGAAAATCACGGTTCCGAACGTAGTCGGATACCTTAAGTTCATAAGAAAAAAATCTCATTTCTTTTAAATAAACAATATTTTTATATATGTAGAAAAATAATTTTTTCATGCCCATCTCTTTTTTTATTTATAAAGATATCATTTTATAACACACGCAATCGTATATTTTGATCTTAATGTTTGTGTTAAAAGTGTGTGTTATACGCCGGATTTCACGGTAAATATATATATATATATATATATATATATATATATAATATATATATATATATATATATATATGTATGTTTTTAACATATATATATATATATATATATATATATATATAGAAAAATAACTTAAACTCAGTTTTTTGATTAATAATCTTTTTGATTATAAGGTAATGTTAAATATAATTTTGATTCTTATATTCTTATAAGATATTTTTCATTTTTAAATAGTAAATGAAATTTAAAGTTTTATTTAAAAAAACGCAAAAAAACAAACAAACTGACCGATGGATAGACAGATAATTTGACAGACAAATGGTCAGGAAAATTGCTTGATTTGTAAAATATGAACTGAACATAATTAGATTAGAATTCTTTTTTTTATTCCTAAGGGGCTGCCGATTGGTGTACTACCATTGCACTCCTAGTACATTCCCCTAAAGCTGGTATCTCTTCTTAGTGCGGCACCATATAGGTGTATACCAATCGCCGCAAGTAATTTTGGCGCCCAGTTTCTTCCCTAGAGGGAGTCACCTGAGCTCTGACGATGCAAACCATTACTAGGATTTAATTTTGCCTAGAGCGCCCAAGCCTCACAGGATCTTTTACATCCCGTATAACCATACGACATGGCCGTTGTCGATTTTCTGCATCATGAAAATCCTCCGACTTGGGCCGGGGTCGATCCCGCAACCTTGGGTGCAGAAGGCCAGCGACAAACCAACCACGCCACCCAGCCGGCTGCTTAAAATTCAGCATTCATAGTTGATATCAAAAATAAAATTAAGTAAAAAAAAAAGATTTCTGCTTCATACGTGCCAACATCGTGAAACTAAGTATATGAAATAATTTACATTTTACATTTTGGAATTCGATTTTTATTGACTGATATAACATTATCATTGATCTAAATCACTTTTATTTTTATTTAAAAAAATAATAATTACTTTAAGTTTTTAAACCTTAATTAGCATTTAAATTTATATATTGAATCTAAGAACTCAGTCTCATTACAGTTTCGGTTTTACACATACGCATTCTGCTTCTACTATGGTAATAATAATCTAATTTGCATAAGAATTCCAATAGGGGCATACACGCGTCATCCTACTGTAATTAAGTGCTATTTTGACTTCCCCTCTACACAGGAGCTCAGTTAATATAAAGGAAAAACGATGCTACCAATAATAAAAATACCAGTCTTTCGGGCTGTGAATCCTATTTATGCTCCTAAATCTCTTTTCCGCATTCGAAGTCAATTAACCAAGAGGGAAAAAAAAGAGAAAATATATAGGATGGGAAATTAAAATAGTAAACCTTATCATTAGATCGAGTAATTGTTTTTCTGCAGTTGCAGTAAGTAGATAGCATTGTATCACATTTCGAAATGCGTTCATATATTGGCTTGGAAGCTATTTATCTGGAAAAAATAAATACGTTTTCTTTTTGTAATCATTGCAGGAAAATACTTACGTATGTTTATTCATTTCTGCTGTCTCAAAATAGCGAAGTATTAGTGTTTGGGCGTTTAAAAATGCCGAATAAGGCTATCAGAATATGTGAAATTTATACATATAAAGGAAAAAAGGCGACTCCCCCTCTCCGGAACTATTCGACCTATAAACTTGAAATTTGCCATGCATGTTCCTTTCATCGAGATGAGTTCCACTAAGGACTAGTACCTAGTAACCCCTAGAGACGGGGGATGGAGGGTTTACTAGAATTTAAAGGGCGTTTTACGAAAATATGAAAGCGGTAAAAAGAACATATTTATTTGAATCAATATACATATATTTAAATTAAAAATTACAACTGAGCACTGTGCACTTCAGAGGTTTCTTCCCTTCAAAAGCTGCGTGCGCATGCACTGTAAAGTGAATGCATTTATGATGTTGAGCTCCCCAGACGCTACTGAAATTAGGCACAATGACCATTGAGCAGGGACGTCTTAAGACTCTTTGATGCCCTGGGCTCAAATAAATCTTTTTGAGGTTCTGGATCCCTATACAAAAGTAGACCCTATCTGAGATCTTTAAAAGTAGACTGCATTGTCAAATACTCGTTCAAAAGGTAATTTGAAACAAATAAATGTGTACAATTCACAGTTTTAAAAATCTAGGCATAAACCAGCTCGACCGATGGCCGCATTTCGACTGAGTTGAATTACTTTTTATGGTATTAGGTCTAGACCTAGACATGGACAACGGTCATCACATAATAATACAGTCTTACCTCTTTTGCCAGTGGACATGCGCTTGGAAATTCCCTTTTTTTTCGGAGAATATGTAAGGGAATAATATTTGACCATTAAAATTATCCGGATCGTGATCTTATTAAGACAGAGTCGGGAACGAAACGAGGCCCAGTTGGCCCATGCCATAAGACGTCCTTGCCAATGAGAGGACATTTCCTCCACATGATACATGATCAAACTGTCGCTAGCGATCGTGAGCCTACTTCTTTGGTATCCTCCCCAAGTATCACTTTGTGTTCCCATTGGTGTAAGCGCATCCCCCTTTGGAGACCTCTGATACAGATGATGCTTATGCTGCTAGTACAAATTAAAGTAAATATAAGAATTATCTCAGAATTATTTTCCAGCGTTTAAAGATTTTAGAATAGGAATGTATTTTAATAAATTTACTTTTGTTATCACGCAAATAGGTCTTTCTTACCTCACAGTCAATTAACCTGGTTTAACCTTCTAAGCGGCCAATTTTTTTGCTCAAAATTTTCCAAAAAAAAATAAATAAAAGCGTGCATTTATTTTATTGAAAATAACTAAGCATAATACTTAACAGAATGCTAAAATAGAAGAATTTTACTTTGATTTCCAATTTTAAAATTTTCTCACTATTTTTTGTTTGTTTGTTTTATAAACGAGGAACACAAAACCCCCTTTAGTATTTGCTTTTTGTAAGTTCACCCTGCATTCTATGAAGAGTTACATATCTTAAAAGAATTTCTCTCATACTTTCAAAAAAATTTCGTGTTCGTACCTCTTTTTCAAAAGGTGAGGATTTTGAACCTCTATATTACGAATTTTTCTATACAGCGAACTTTTTTCCTGAAACTTTGAACATTTCACGATTTTATTCGTAAAATAACCTCTCTACAGCGAAGTGCATTTTCTATTTAACGAATTTTTTCTTTTGTGATTCAATTTTTGTTCACCCTTTTTTTTAAGTATTTCTGAAAAAAAAAATATCAAGTTATTCTCATTTTAACACATTTTATGGTGGTCATAAATGTTGAACTAATTTTATTAGATTTTAACTCACCGAGAGCAATAGAGTTTTGGATGTTTCATCCAAGAAATGCAACCTTTAACCCCCATTGCCCAGTTCACTAGAAACATCTTCGATGTCCTCTTTCACCCTCAGTGGAATTGTCCCGTGTCCCCGTGTTCTAATTATAAAATAATGTATGTTTAATATTGCTTGTATGTGGTAAATTATAAAATGTCCTTTAAATTCATTAGTTTTAGTATAAAATTTTTTCTTAATGTTAAAAATATAGTGAATTCTTCGACATTCATTTTTCTTGTTTTCCTTGCAGTTTTCCTTTCTTTTTTGATGGGTAAGATGTATAAAATATACATGTATTAATTTAAAGAAGGTGTTAATAATAATTATTTTTATATATAGTGTTTATGAATTTAAATTTTTTTTTCTGTGGTTTATAAAGTATATGAAAAGATGAACCTCTTTATAACGAATTTTCCATATAACGAACTTTTTTCCGCGATTTAGCGACTTCGTTATATAGAGGTTCTGACTGTATATACACATGCACACAAGAGGAAATACGGTGTAATACTAAGTCTTACATTGCAATGGGGACAGACATAATATCGACATTTTCGATTATCTTTAAATTTTCATTTCTTCTCAAATAACATATTGCAACCCTGTTCCTTATTGAATATTTTCAAGAATCTAAATTCCTGCCTTCAGTAAAAAATTCCCATCTTCACCTCAAAGAAAATTCAAGATGAGAAGTATTTCGGTATCATGAATAAATTGCATCTCTTAAAAACACTAGAACTAATAATCTCACTATAAGAATTAAAAATATGTGTGAATCACAGATAGAAGAAAATATGTGTGGCAATACAGCGTACGGGAAATCCAGTTAAGAAATTAAGTTGCTCTCTAGTGTAAATATAAAAACATAAATTATCTTATAATAATTTTCCAATGTTTTAAAAATTACAAAATAAAAATTGATTTTATTAAATATATATTTGAGGCAACGCAAATAGATCTTTTTCACCAAATAGTCATCAACCTGGTTCAAAAACACCACCTGCTGCTCGTTTAAAGACAATCCTAGAATATAATTCTTCGATGAAGAATCTACAGATTTTCCTCCGCATGTTGGATATTTTTATTCCAATTTTTTACCCGCAATAGCAGAATTTCAAATACCCCTCAATGAATATTTGAGATGGAACCTATAAGTCATAGGACATTAACTATTCGAATGGAATTTATATGTTTAATATATTTAAACGCATCATATTTCCATGAATTGTTATTGCAATTTAAGTAAACACCAGTTTTCATACGACGTTGTATTGCGAAATTTCCAATTCAAATTCCAAATCAAATACACTGTATTCTTGGAGATATAGCTATCCACATATTCCCCTACAAACATTTAAAAACAAATGCCAAAGGAGTACAGTGTATTGTAACTAGTGGTGCACATCACAAACGAACATGGACAAAAAATGCAAATATTTTTAGATATTGACTCATACTAGATGATTATAGCTTGTGATATACCAAAAAAGCGTTAAAGAGTCTAAATTAAGTCATTTCCCCTGATAATTACCATAATTGGCAGAAAGCATGAGGTCTTAAAACCTTACGCAGGTGACAGAATCAGCATAAAACAAGGAACAGGCGGAAACACCGACATAAAATGCCTTTTTTTATGTTATCGATGAAGATATTTCTAAATGCCAACTTATATTGTGATGTAAATAAACATATATAGCCAATATTATGAAAAAGGACAAACGGACGATGGAGAGTTATAATGATCATTTCACAGGTTTTTTGCCTCTTTTTGTTTTGTTTCATCATTGGATATTGACAAACAAATTATCATATACATGCCACTTCGCCTTCATTTATATGAATTATTCATCAGAAATACATCAGATGAAGAAAAATTCTGTGTAATATGCTAACTAGGACTAAAATTTCCACCTTTCGTAAGTAAAATTAAGTACAATTTTTATTTGTATTTCAGAAAATAATATGAAACTTAGGAGTAGATTAGAAATATTTACCTCTTTTCGATACATGATTGCTTTATGTTGAGTCTGAAACAAACATCTATGTATATTTATGTGAGAATTGTTCCTCCTAAAATATTTCTCTTCAATTTATATTCCAATATAAAGTAAGAAATGGATTTATTTTTTAATAAATTAAATTTATTTTAGGTGCCCTATACAGTACATTGGAAATAAACCTCATATTTATAAAAGCAGTAGAATTTTATGAAAGACTAAACGTTAATATTTCTGAACAAGAATAGGCAAAACAAACTTGATGCACCTGTTCTAAAAGCCTAAGTTGTCACATTTTTAAAAGTAAAAAAAAGGAAATTAATAATAATAAAAAAGAAACCAAAGCAGTTTTTTTTATTTATTTTTAGAAGCTTACACGTATAAAAAAATCCAAATTTTGCTACTTTCTTTTAACTTTTTCATGCGCCTTGGGAAGATTACTTCCCATTTATATATGATCTTACAAAGTACATCTGTGGGAAGTGGAAAACCCATTATAATATATTGGCCTTGCTATTATAACGATGGGAAGACTAACTCCCGCTTCAGTTTTGTGCTACTGCATATAATCCAGTGAATATGACATCTGTAAATCGGACAAAACAGATGATTCTAAAGAAGAAGTACCTTGTACAAAAAGCTGTTTGATCGCTTCGATCAAAGAAAAGAAAAATACCAAATAAGAAGATTTGTAAAAGGGTGGAATTATATCTTTTATTTTCTTATTGACCTTGCCATTATAAATAGTATCATACTGTGGCAAGTGAACAAAAGAAACAGAAGTTTAGATCAGCTAGCATTGTGCATAGCATTAGCTCTTCTGCTAATAGACGGATATTCCTCAAGAAAAAGGAAAGGACGTCCTGCTAGCTTCCAAGTAATGAATTGTGTAGTTCCGAATGATGTGTGCTTAGCCTGTGTGAGAAATCATTTACCAAAGATGGTTTTCAGCAGTAGACGATGTAGGAAATATAACAGAAAAGGACAAGAAAAGAGGATCCACTACATGTGCGCAGAATGTGATGTCCCCTTGTGCATTGCAACATGCTTCTCATCTTTTTATGGCAAATAATCTCCATTTAATTTAATTTTCTTTATGATGGTGAATTTTCCCTTGAGAAGTAATCTTTCCACATCTAAAATTTCAATGTAGGCATAAAATTCGGCAAAATAAAATATATTTCCTTAAATGCTATTGTTTAATTGCTAATAAAACATAAAAAACTGCGAGGAATTCAAAAGAGAAATAAATGGTCCACGGAAGGGTTAACTTACGAGTGAATAAATTGCAGGTTAATATGTACATTTTTCAATTACAGGTCTATTCTGATTGAAGAATATGTCACGAACTCGTAGCCGACGTGTCCTGAGTTCAAGTCCTTGTGCTGCTGAAGACCCACAGTGTACACTATCCTCGAGTACGCACTGAGGAGAAATTAAATTCCCCTAGAAGTTAAAAATTTAAATGTGTAGAAATGTGTTGCGGTATTGCTAGCTCGATAGCGCTAAGTACAAGTTGTCTCACAGAAACTGAGGGCATTATTTACTCTGCGAAAAGTATCTGCTGCTGAAATTGCTTCTAATATCGAGGAGTTTCAAAGTCAACAGTTACACGTGTTTAAAATAAAATAAGTCGATATGTTTCAAAAACCAGTATAGAATCATTAAAAAAAAAAAAAAAAAAAAAAAAGAAACCAAGAGAAACTGCGATAAAATGGAAAGTATCCTGTTATACTTTAGCGTGAGGTATATTTTAATCTTGGAGGACCAGATGATTTCAACTTTAACTGACACGATCTTAGAAAGGAGAAAAGACATCAGATGGTGAGGTGTCGTAAAGTTGAATCTTTGACATGTTGGCAAAGCAGCATAAACTAAAGACAAAAGGGTACTCGTGCCTAATATGAACACTGTGAAGTTTCCACGAATCTTACGTACTTGACACATAATTCGACTTAGGGGGATGGGGGTAATGTATTTTTTCCAACAAGTTGGAGATTCAGTGGCGTACACAAGGATTGGATTTTGATATTTGACAAGTATAGACCAACAGATTTTTAATTTTTACTATAAAGATTACAACTTACTATAAAGATTACAACTTACTATAAAGATTAATTCTCAATTTAGTCTCACACGCAAGAGAGGTCTATACAGGGTGTTCTCGAAAACCGTGTACAAACTTGGAGGAGAGGTAGAGAATATCTTGAGGATCCATGATTATTACGGAATGCAAGATAGAGACACAAAGACAGTGCCACAAAGCAGAATGTAGTGTAAAAAGCTTTACAACACACCCACCCTCAAACCCATTATTTAGGGTTTCTCATTAGTTAATCCTCGATTTTTAGCTTGAACGTGTTAGATGAAATATAACAGCAAAAACACTATATAACGTTGAAGTCAGAACTGTTGTAATTTTGGAGAATTCTTCTATCCGTGACATTATTTTAAGTTTACACCTCAAAGGGAAATGTTTAAAGTTATTTCACTCGGAGGAAATAAATACCATGTTTTATGTATGAGTCATTTTGCATTCTTATAACAAAATTACATGACATAAAATTTCGGAAAATGTTCCTCCGAAGAAATTTCCACTCTGACTTTTTGATTCTAACTTCTTTTTATTTTTATTTCCTAGACTTTATTTTGCATACACATTAATACCTTATAAGATCATCAAATGAGCATTAATATGCATTTATGTAATTACATATATTTTCTTCCTCTTTTTTTGCATTTATACATCACCGTGCGTGCTTGTATTGATAACTAAGCCTATCCTTCTACAGAACTAGTTTCAAATATAAGACCATAAACTATTCCAACCATTAATTTTGATAATTTTATTTCCCACCACCTGAAGGTCACTTAGTAATCAAGGGACTAATTATACTTTTAAAATCATTACCAGTTCGGATCACAAATGAGAACGTATCCAAAGTTTTGGGGTGAACATCCACACAGTTATGGGAAATTTGGCCGGAGGGCATCCGGGTTTGGGGGAATGGTTTAGAGTCCAAATGCCACGCCTCTAAATATGTACTCATAGGCCATTTCATTTGCATAATGACCACCACTCGGACACGCCCAGAAATAGCGTTGCGTGTCACACCACCCCTACCACCACCCTACTTCCCCTTTGCCAGATTCATATCAGTCAAAATGCTTTGACAGAAAGAACATGTCCTTGCTCATTATTACTATAATTTTTCAGAAGTAGCTGCTCACTGCAGAAGCCGTCGAAACGTTTTGTAGAGGAAAGTTGCAAACGCAGCGTTCTGTGCCAAAATACCACGCAAGTATCACATCAGGTGATGTGATGCATTGCAAAATAAAAAAAAAAAGGTGCGCAGTTGGCAATGGTTATGGTGACATTAGCTGGAATTGTTGTTTCACTAGCCTCGTTTAGTTAGAACTTGAACGAAAGGGCGCGTGAAGTACTGTAATTTTGAAAAGCCCCTTTTTGCGACAAGTTGGAACATCTGTTTATTTGAGAATCAAACAAAATACCTCTAGCTACTCTGCGCAACACAATTTCTTCCCCAGACTTACGTGTTTTAAAACCTTGAAGAGAGCGTATATATGTTCACAATAATAATAATAATAATAAAAGAATGATGTATTATAATTGTTTTTGGAATATTATTCACGATTCCAAATTTTTAAAAAATATTGTTAGATGCTCTTTTTATGGTCAAGTGCAGTTTTACCTCTATTTCATCAAAAAAGACAATGTTTTTTTTAAATATTCTGTAATTTTGTTGTTTATTAACATTTGTTTGAACCGTGTGGAAGAACCAAAACATCTCTATGAAAAACGATGCTCTGATAGCATCGGTGGAAACGAATCCAAATGCATGTGTTTTAATGCGAGTATATGAGAAAATGCATTAAACATTCAAAATTATATATTCACCACTTGTTAATCGGTATTGCCCAATATACTTTACGACAATGCTCGCCCGCACACGTCGTACAAAACAGTTGCAGAATTAAACGAATTAAAATATGAAATGTTACAGCATCCAGCTTATTCCCTTGATCATTTGCCAATCGACCCTCTTTCATGTTTTTAAACATTTAGAGCAGTTATTACGGCTAAATAGTATGAAAAGGATGGCAGTCACAAAAATTCCTTGTCAGAGTTTATTAATTGAAGATAGATGAAGATCAGAATTTCTTTAAGACAGGCACCTATGCATTAAAATCTCTTTGGGAAAGGTATATTAAAGTAAGTGAAGCATATTGTGATTAAATAAGCAGCTTTTGAAAAAGATATGTCATTTTAAACATTCACTTAAAAATTCCTCATTTCATACGCACCGACCTAATACCTTTTCTAATGCTTTTAGTTTGTCAAGTCTATTTATTTGGATCATCGAAACTACTGCAACATTTATATACAATGAATACCATTTAACATGCAACTAAGGGAACTGTTATACTTTGGGGGTAAAGAATTTTGTGTTAAGAGAAATTGCAGAATACATATATATTAAGTAATTATATATTAATTAATGTATATTAATATATTAATTAATATATATTAATATATTAATTAATATATATTAATATATTAATTATATATTAATTAAGTTTATTAGAGTACATTTTATTTGCATATAGATATGTTTATATAATATATTTAATAAAAATAAATGAAACAAAAACAATCACAAGAGCTAAATGAAATTTAATATAAAATTTAAGAGTAACAAAATCTTTACTGATTTCCGTTTTCGTCTTCTATTTTTGATCAACAGCCTTAAGAAGCTCCATCTTAATTTTAAGCGAAATAGGGGTTTGCTTTCCCCTGAGCTCTTTGGTATTGTGCTCATAAAGTGGAGAGGAGGATGGAGTGGAGGATGAAAATAGCAAAGACACACAGACAATATTGGCTTGTGTTACTGGCTATTCCGAGGGTTAGCCTCATTTCTACGAAACATGTGAAACCACCTCTCTTTCCTTTCACACCCCTCTTAAATTTCGTATGCGAAGCTGGTGTTTTTCGTATTTTGTTCATTCCCAGAAGGAAAGTCTTTTCGTGTTATTCAATTTTCGTTTTGTGTTAAGAGAAAAAAAATGCATGAAAATCTATAGTAGTTTGTCGGGACCGTTGTATTATTACGTGTTAACCGATATTTTATCTTTAGCGTTTTAGCGTTAAACGTATTTCACTGTATTACAGATCAAAATTAGTATTTTGATTTTATTAAAGAATATTTTATATTATTTTACCTTACAGTGAAAAGATTTTTACCTAAATTCTTACGAATAATAGAACTAAGATTTTTTCAGAATTGATATCACCATTCTAAAACTTTATGGAAAACAGCATTAGTATGCTCTAGTAAAAGTAACAACCTCAATATTAACAAAAAGAATCAATAAATAAATGCGATAATATTCTTTATGCCCCCAGAATGCATATTATGGTTTTTTAGCGATTATATGGAAGGAAAAAAATTTATTATTAATCGGAACCTACCTTCGCTGACAAGATGTTCTATGGTATGGACACTAAGAGAATAATAATTAAAAATAGTAATTTCAAAGTTTAATATTGCCACAAAGGGGTTAAATTTTCAAGAAGATGGAAAGAGTCTTCATTTCAGTTAGATGACTTTAAACTTAAAATAAAGTATTTTTCTACAATATAAATAATCAAAAAAGTAATGATTATTGATAAATGGTCATAGAGTTGGGAATAGTGCAATGTGCACATTGCAACATTTCCTAACCCCATCTCTATCTCCCTGCACCGTCGAATAAGTCCAATTCAAGCTTTTTTCATCTTCCGCTTTATTGCGTATTGCAATTTCGACAGAAGTATTTTTTAAAAACTAATACTAAAGAGAGATAAATTGTTAACTGTACTTAATGTGCTTTTATTGTAACTTTTCGGTATTTGTTCTCTCAGCGCATAAAAAAAATTAAGGTATCCGACTACGTTTGGAACCGTGATTTTAAAAAAGCGCATAAATTGGTAATTTTACTCATATTTAGTGTCACTCAGGTTAGAATACATGCATAAAATTGCTTTAAGGACATTTTGACAAAATTTTTTTATTTAAATATAATATTTTGGCAAAAAATTAACTTAGAATAATCTTTTTTCCAAATGTTCTTCTTTTGTGAAAAATGATTCTATTATAATAAGATTTTGCCTGTATATAGCTCAGACCTCTCTACAGAGGCACAGCTAGTATTTTTGAAAAATTCACATTATTTTCAGAGTTACCACCCATTGAAATAATTATCGGCGTGTTTTTCTTAAAATTGCTCCCCTCTGTTGTCGTAAAATATGAATAAACCCACTTCTAAGTTATATATTTCAAAAATTCTAGTTGAGCCTCTGTAGAGAGGTCTGAGCTAAATTATATACAGGCAAAATATTATTACAATAAAAGCATTTTTCACAAAAGGAGAACATTTGGAAAAAAGATTATTCTAAGTTAATTTTTTGCCCCAAAACATTGTATTTAAATAAATTTTTTTTGTCAAAATGTCCTTTAAACAATTTTATGCATGTATTCTAATCTAAGTGACACTAAATATCATGAAAATTATCCTTTTATGCGCTTTTCAAAATCACGGTTCCGAACGTAGTCGGATACCTTAAATACATCTAAATTTTATTCTCCTAGTAGCAGTACTTAGCATAAAAATTAATTTTTTATTTTATTTTTCCTTTCATCTATATACCGGAGACCGGGGCGTAGTTACCACCGTATCAGCCATATCAATGGTAAGGGGCCCCCAAGCTACAAGGGACCCATTATATATAAGGAAAATACTAAGTAATATACCAAGGGGCCCCTCCAAAATAAGCATTTAAGAAATTTTGATACGGGCCCACTCAGAACTAGTTACGCCAGTAGCCAGAGAACAACTTTTCCGTATAAGTTTGTTTTGAAATCCTGATGCATATATTAATCTTTTATTTACTGACGGTACTTCTAAGTATTAGCCACTTTAGAATTACATAAAATAAAGATTTTTACAAATATTTAAATGATATACAGCAGGAATATTCTTTTAAATCCACTCTTCCAAGATATATGGCAGCACGGGTTCTATGATGAGTATTTTGGAGGGGAAGGCGAATAGTTTTAAAGAAGTTGCGTTTTCAGCTGACATTTTGATCAGATTGTGAAGATTGTCATTTTTGTTCCGAAAAAGTAGTTAATGTAAAAAGGTAAGCGTCTTAATTTTTTTGCATGTTAATTAAGACCTTAGAAAACGATTTGACTATTTATTTTAAGTGAATAGTGTGTATAAAAAATTAATTTTACAATTGTATAACTTTGGGGTACTTATAAGTACCGACAGTACACTGGATGTTAGAGCAAAAACTTCGTTTCTTTTCCATCCGTGTAGCTTGTTATTTTTTTGTTATGTTGTAGTGCCAATACTCTAGTGTAGTAGAGTTATGCTTTTTTTAGCCATTTCTTTTTAGTTTTACTTTTTTATTCTACTTTTTTTATTGTTTTATTTGAACGTCTTCAAAAAATTTTGTACTTTGAATCTGAGCCTGTTTTTTTGCCACACAATTAAATGAAATATCTATTCTTTATTCAAAAAACAGCATTTTATTTTCTTTATGTGTAAATGAGATTTAACAGTAATAAGAGTTTTTCTAGGTGCTCTTCTTTTTTTCTCTTTTTCTTAGAATGTCTGTAAAAAAGAAGCTCAGTCTTAAGAGGTTCTTGGTTTTATTACAGAACATTCCATCTGAAAGCAGTGATGCACTAACAGAGGATTCTTCAGATGAAGAAGTCCCAGCAAATTATCTGCTGGAATTTTCGTTGGATTCTGAAGAGGAAGATCAAGAGACTGAACAAGACTCAAGGTGCAGTAGTTCATGTTTAAAAAATAAGTATTTCCAACCCCAGAAAGCAGTGCTTTAAGATACATTCAATCGAAACGTCACTCAAAATGCACAAGGTGTAATGCATTTTAGTGTATTAATGAAAAGAAAAACTGTTTCTTTGGATCAAGTTTATGTGTAAAAAAAAGTAAATAAAATTTAAAAATTTCGTAATTTTCAAAAATACATTTTTTATGCTGTAAAGTATTAGTGTTGTCTGATTATTTAGCATTTTTAAGAGGTAAAACTCCGCTAAAAAAGTCATATGGTCCTTTTGTATTAAGAAAATATTCTAAACCTCCGTGTACGGACGGTACACGGTATTTTAATTAGCTCTAGCAGATTAAATTTCCCAAAGTTGAGTATTTTATTAATGTATATCGCTTAATGTACAAGATAATGATAATATAAAAAAAATATATTGCTCGAAAAAAGTACAGTAAATCATAATGCGGTAGGTAAAGGGTTAAGAAGGATTTTTATTACTTTTGGTGAGACTTTTATCTCCGAATGGGAGGAAACAATATCAAAACAAACCCGAAAGCAACTCAAAATCATAAAAAGAAAGTTCAAAAGAGAGAGAGAGAGAGAGAGTGTGTGTGTGGTTTTCAATAATGACACAGCACTGTAAAGGGGGCCAAAAATTTCAAACAGTATGTGACCTACTAGTTCCATCACACATTTCTGGAATTAGCCTTCTGTAATTGCCCGTCCTATCTTGAAGCAGCAAAATGACTTGATTCATAATGAAGAAGTAACCATTCTGAGATGGTGCTCGCAGATAGGCAGCTGTTGTCAGGCAGCTGCCAAGATGCCATCTCCCTCAGATGCTTATCAAGGGATGAGAAGGATGGAGTCCCATCTTTGTCACCCTTTACAAAGGTTCTGTCAGCAGTCCTCCTTATTGACAGAGACAAAGTGGAAATCGACGCAGACACTGCCACTCCATATCGATTACACGCTTCTTTCGAAACGATATGAAGCAGTGATTGTGGCGCTGAGGAATCTGGTAATGTGTTTGGTGTATTCGTTAAGGTGATTATAATGAAGGGATGCCTCTAGAGATCTTAAAATGAACAATGAGTAAGTGTTCGGAGTTATTCTAAGTTAGTTTCTTTGATTTTATGTCTCAAAGGAATCAGCCCAATCAAAATTTATTTGGAGAAGATTCAGTTTTCGCTCATGTAGGAATCCTTCATGTCAGTGCTTCTCATACTTTCGACGTTTACGATCCAATTTTCAATCATAATTTTCTCGCCTCCCCCCTCCGTGCAATAACAATGAATTGAAGACAATGCTGATGTACTATGCCGGTAAAGCTGCAATACGACTTTAATTATAAACCGTACAACTTATCAAGGTAAGTATTAAACTTTGTATCTAACAAGCTTATGGAAGTCACTAGTAACTATAAAACTTGCTCTTATCTTAGTATTGATAAATTAATTTTTAAATACCTTGTGCGGTACTGATGCATTTATAAGTACTGTAAAATCCAGCGTATATCGCACACTTTGAACACAAAAAATAAGATCGAAATTTAAGGGTGCGTGTTATACCCACGTATAAAAACCGTAGCTTTAAAAATAACAGAAGAGATGTGAGCATAAGAAAAAACTTACATCTACACGTATCGAAATACCGCTTATTTAAAATAAATGACATACCTTATCAACTAAAAGAGTGATGATTTCAGAAGTATACTATTTTTCAAAAGTCTGGGATAATACCTCGAATAAATGACTTCAAAACATAAGTGCATTGCATACTAAAATTTCAGATTTCATCGTAAAAATGGGGGTGAGCGTAAAACGGTGAATATACCTAAAAATTAAAAAAATGCAGCTTGAAAGTATAGGTGCGCGTTATACCCCGGATTTTACGGTATATTATATCAGTGTAAACGCGTGTCAGAAGGTATTTTTTTTTTCTCTTTTCTGTAAATTAATAATTTTTTAAATAGTTTTTTATTTTCGACTTTTCGATATGCTCGCTCCCTCCGTAGTTTTATAACGCCCCCCTAGGGGGCGCGCCCCACAGTTTGAGAAACGCTGCTTTATATATAATCATAACTGCCGTCTGATTTGCAAGAAATACGCTGAAATTTTTATTGAAAACATTTCATATACAAAAATTTCATATAAAATTTTAAACTACGTATTATTTACTTATGTAAAAGTATTTGCTCACTAGTTTTTGAAATTTTTTTATGTAAATATATTTTTAGTGTCGCTTAAAGGGGACTTGGCACCCTTTGAGCAAACTTCTTTATTTACGTATTTAAAAATTATATTTTAGCATTTTATACAATGTTTCTATTCAAGAAAATGTTACCAGATGAAAATTTTCATATATTATTCACACAATTTTAAAAATTTTAATTTTTTGAAGAAAATTGGGAAATTTTTAAAATCCTACTCCTTTTGTAAAAATTAATTTTTTGACCTGAAATTTTTTTATAATACTCTTATGGATGATCTAAACAACTTTAGGGATCTATTTTAGAATAACTTCATTCGTTTTGGAGAAAAAAAAATAAAATGTTGATATACAGGCTAAAAATCAACGAAAAAGCCAACATGTCTTACATTTTTTTTTTAAAAAAGTATTCAGTTTATAGCAAAACGGATCCCTAATTATATTACATGCTTTATTTTCAACACGCAAGAAAAAAATGGAAGTGATTGGTAAATAATTGTCGAAGGAGTAGCATTTTGAATGCACTAAGGTTTCGAAAAACACAAACTGAGAAAAACAGGTTTAAAGTTTATAATTCTGAAAAAATAATTATTATAAGCTTAATTAAACTTAAAATACCACTTTAAGATATTAGTTATACGTTTTTCTTTAAAATAATTGCATTTTCATATGTTTTCAACCCACACATTTTTATAAATGATCAACTTTTAGAGAGTACTAATTGCACATGAAAATTCAAGAAAAATGTTAAAATTTTTTTTTTCTGTCACGACAGAAATTTTAGCTGTTTTTCTTCTTATAATATTAAAGTATTACATTTGTATGAAAAATATATCAGGAAGAAGAACTGAAATTATAAAATTATTAATATAAAATGCCTTAATTTAAAAATTTTACATGCACACATTTCACAAGGAAGAAAAATTACATTATTGTATTGCCTCGGAAATATTCTGCTTTTAATACTACACATTCTTTTTATAGTTATTATTTCTATTTCTGAAATAGATTTTTTTTTCATCATAAAGCATTTTTTTAGCTTTTTTTTTTTTCTAAAAGGGTGTGTGGCTGAATTGCCTCATTTGTTTTCGAATGAAGTTTTAGTCAACTTCTAACTTTCCGACATGCACAAGTGATATATCAATCGAAAGATAATAATGCAAATAATAAGATTAAATGAAAATAAAAAAAAAACGATAGGTTTGTGATTTTTAGGGTACCAAGTCCTCTTAAAGATTATCTCCATTGCACCGCCGAAGTTAGCGTCCCCAATTAAGTTTTAATGTTGTTATATGCAAAACAACAAGGTGACTGACTACATCCTTGACCGTAATTTTTAAAAAGTCTAAAAATGAATAATTTTTTTTTGATATTTAGTGTCAGTTGAATTAAAAAATTTATATAAAATTGTTTTACGAATATTATTACAAGAAAAAAATGTTTAAATGCAATTTTGTGGCAAAAAAAAAAAAAAAAATAAAATTAAGGTGGAGCGATATATTTTCAAAACATTCTTCTTTTATGAAAAATGCTTCTCTAACAGTAATATTTTTGCCTACATATAGCTAGGGTGAGTGAGTGAATATTAACGTCGCACTCTTCAGCTACACGAGGGCTTTTGGCGACGGATCATGTAATTTTGAACCATGGTCAAGTGACGTGGACGACACCTGAGCCCCCCTCTCCTAACTAACACACCAACAGGAGGACGCGTTTCAGCTCTCGACAGATTTAACGTGCATCGCTGCCCTTCACGACGGGTCTTTAGTGGTACTGGGCTCGAACTCATGACATGCCTGCCATGATCCTATACCTTGACCACAGGGCTACCGCTGCCCTTACGTATAGCTAGGACAGAGAGCCTAAGCTATAATTTTTGAACTATACAGCATAGAAGAAGACTTATTCCTATTTTAATATATAAGAGGAGAAAAATTGTAAACAAAAACACGTAACTCTGAAATATATGTGATTTTTTTTCACAAATCCTAGTTCAGCCTCTATGTAGAAGTCCTAGGTACATAAATCTTGTTATTGTGTCAATAAAAAGTTTTGTGAACAGTAATGAACGACTAATTATATTCCTACAGAAAGATTAACTTAAAACACTGAAATATTGTTACGAAACAACTATATTGCTAAAAACAAGTTTGAGTTTTAGCATTCTTAATAGGGCAATTAAATATTCAAAATAAAAATTTTTTTGAAGAAATAGTTTCTAATATATTTTTTCCCTCTCTTTTTGGCTTGGAGAAGTTAGTTTCATACATCCTGTTCGCTCAATTTACATTTTCCTAATTGTACCGTAAAATAAGAGCACTTCTTATTTTAAAATGATTCCTTAGAATTAAGGGAACAAAAATGCATGCATATGATTTTAAAATATGTGTTTTTAAATTATATGATGAATATTTGACTTTGAAATTTCAAATTTCTGAATAGAAAAAGCACTAACCTATTGCCTTCATTTTGATTATTGTAGTTATTTTATTGTGGCTTTTTGAACTAGTATTTTTTATCCTTTGGACGGTTTAATTCTCTCGGGTTTTTTTCTTTCTATAATTTTGTGCGAAATACATTTTGTTATGTATTACAAATTCTTTTCAGTGATTTTTTTATAGATTTATCATATATTATCATTCCATGTTTTGTAGGAATAGTTATATTCCATCGTTCTCCGTTAAATACTTTAGTTTTCGATGTTACAGCTATTCTATTATCTGTTCCATATTCTTGTTTTGCACTTGTTGAAGTGATTTGGTTTCATACTCTTATTATGTGTTGTATGTTAAATTGTGTAATCTGTATCTTTTTCCTTCTATATTTACTGAAATCTATAATCGATTTCATTGCACAACGTTATCTGTTTCAATACTCAAAGCTATTAAAAAAAATCGCAACTCATTCGATGCATTAAGTAGAAAACATTATTCGTTTCTTTTTTTATTCTTTCCCAATGTAAATTCGCGCCAGTTCTTCGAATATGGCTAAGCCTAATCGTCATCGGATGTCAATACCTCAATTTAGACATTCATCAATGACTCCACGCCATGGCAGAAACGACAAAAGGTGTTACTCGATCAAACAACCGGAACCACTACTGCAACAACCCACACGTAAAGGGGGCAGCACGCGACGCTGAATTCGAACTCGGACTAACAGAATGCGCGAATGGAAAGCGTCGCTCCAACAAGCGAAATCTGCGATTCTTTTACACTCGGGTGCGCGTGGACAAAGAACAAAGAGAATGGTTGCTGAACTTGTCCTCTTCTGTGTAAAAGGGAGGGAGACAAACATCCTCCTCCCGCAATCCATCACACAGAAGACATCCAGAGTGACAGCCGAGGTAAAGAGGCTCTTACTTATTCTGGAACCAAAAAAAAAGAACGTTTTTCGAGTCAGAGATTATTTAGTTGGCGCGCGTAAGTCGATGACTCCAGTCGCAAGAATTTTTAGCTAATGAGATATTAGTACTTCAACGTTTGGCATTGTTTCGAAAGTGCTGCTTGACAGAACAGATCTTGTAAGCCGATAATTCTCCAGGGGGGTTGGAATGCACTTGGGGAACTTCGTAACAGATTTGTTACGAAGGTCCCGTTTTATGAGTTTTCCATGTCACTCGCAATATTTCTAGACTTAACACGAAGAACGACAAACACTGTATCTGTATTGATAGTTTTTTAAATCTTAGGCATTGTATTGTGTAAGGAGATTAGAAGAAAATAATTTCAAAATTTAATGTTGCCACCAAATTGGTTGAATTTTCGGAAAAAATGGGGGGAAAAAATCTTAATTTGAGGTTATATCAAAATAAAACTATTTTTCTACAGTATAAATAACGATTATTGATAAAGGAGTACTATTTGTGTGAGTTGTGTGTAGTACAATGTTCACTGCAACATTTCATGACCCAGCTCTCTCCCCACACTGTCAAATCACATTCTTTCCGTCCTCCGCATTATCCTGAATTGTAATGTACAATCTGTTCGATCTGTTAAATGTACGTGATGTTTTTTTTCTTGTGACTATTTTCGTATGTCCTCTCTCTGAAATACTGTTAAAAAGTAATAAAACGCATGCTTCATTTCTTAAAAAAATTATTTTGTCATTTTATCACATATGGGGCTTAAATACCTAAACTCCATTCCCACTGTGGCAACACTTAACCTAAAAATTAATTTTAAATTTTATTTTTCCTTTCATCTATATACCAGAGAACATCTTTTCCTCATCGGTAGATTTTGAAGTTCTGTAAAAAAAGGTTTCTATATCCACCATAATACGTATGTTTTCTGCTCTGAAGTTTTGAAAAGTAATAAATTGATCAATTTGTTGATAGCTAAAGCAAAAGTTCTTTTGGTAGCTAAAGAAAAGGTGGAGTTTTAATAAAACCAGGATCACATTATATAAAAAAGATTTTGAAATCAAAATTGTCCTGTTAAAATTTTTTAAAAAAAATCATTAAAGAACTTTTTTAAACATTTTTTTTAAGCTTAATTTTCTTAAAGATAATTTTCCTTCGGATATTTCTGAGTCTCCTATCTGAATTATATTTAAATATTTATTGACTTTGTCGGTCGTTTTCAATCGTTAATTAAATAATTCAATAATTAGCAACAAAAAGGATCTTCTATCTATAACAAATTCCAATCAATCAAACTTCTAAGTTATTTGTTATGTATAGACAAAATTTTAAGTATGTGAAAAAAATTTAAAAATTCCTTTTTCCTTCTTTTTTTGCAAACCGTCTTCTGGACTGTTGTTCGAAAACTGACAACACATACAGTCGAACCTCCATATAACGAGCCCCTATTTTGTGAAATTTTTTCTGGAATCAAGAATGTTTTACTATTTTCTTCATAAAATAACCTCCAAATAGCGAAGGACATTTTCTATTTAACGACTATGGTGATCACTTAATTTAACTGGTTTTACCATGTGGCTAACTCGCCTACTATAATAAAATGATCGTAATTTTTCAAACAGAAAACTTAAATAAAATCAACAGGTTTTATCAGTAATTAAATTTAAGGTAGCGCAGACTTATAAAATAATTTCTGGTTGTACATGGCTGTTTAATATTACTTGAAGGCTTAATATTAGATAAAAGTATTAAAAAAGTTCATTAATTTTAACATAAAATTATTTTTTAAAATTGAAAATGCAGAGTATTCCTGGACAATGTTTTTCTTTCTGGTTTCACTTGGAGGTTTCTTTTTGATGGATAAAATAAATAGATACATGATAATTACTATTATTAAATATTAACAAATTTATTAATAATTTATAGTATTTTGAATTTAAAAGCTGTTTCATGTGGTTTCTAAAGTATATTAAAAGATGAACCACTATACAACGAATTTTCCATATTAAGAACTTTTTTTCGGGATTTAATGACTTCGTTAAATATAGAGGTCTGAGTATGCATATAATACACTAGTCGTTACCCACCCGCTTCACTGGGTATTTAAAGATGTTGCATAAATGTATACTGTTTACATATATATGAATTATTGATATATAGCATTAAGAATTCGATTGTATTGAAAAATAAATTTATAACTGTAACTCTCGCCTCTTGATATAAAAAGGACATAAATTAAAATATCTAATTTCTATTGATATCTAAAATAGAAGTAGAAAGATTTTTTGCGCTCACTTAACCTAATAATCAAGTGGATTCCCACCCAAGCAACTTTCAGTGGGTCTCTACTCCATAAAATAAGCATGCATGATAAATTTCAAGTCTAAATCTAACAGAACAAAACGGAATTTTTATCATCAAGACCTCGTCGAGAGCATTCTTAGTGGATCCCATTTCAACAAAAGAAGCATGCAAACCAAATTTTATTATTATATTCTTAGCAGTTCGAAAACGGGAATTTTGTCTATCAATACGCCCCAATAATTCTCCCCGCTCCCCCTGGAGTTGATTTTCGTAAAATCCATTCTTAGTGGAACTCTGTACAACTAAAGAAACATGCTCAACAAATTTCAAGTAAATGGGTTAAATTCAAAAACAGGAATTTTTCTATAACACGCCTTAATCCCTCGCAACCCCACTCCTTTGGGGGTCCGTTTTTGCAAAACTCTTTCTAAAAGGAACTCTATTCCATGAACGGAACATACCTTCTAATTTTCAAGCAGGTGGGTCTAGTAGTTGAAAAGCGAAAATATTGATCTATTACGCTCTTAATTCCCCTCAGTGACCCTTGGGGATCAATTTTCCCCAAACTATTTTGTAGCGGATCTCTACGCTATGAAAGGAATCCGCTTATATATACCAAATTTTAAGACTGTACGTCTAATAGTTTAAAAATGTAAATAATTATCTATGACACCCCTTAAGCCTCCGTAACGCCACTTAGGAAACGATTTTCACAAAACCCATCTTATAGCGGATATCTAGTCAATGAATGAAATCTGCTTACTCAATTTCAAGATTTTACGTCTAATAGTTTAAAAAAGGAGTTAATTGCCTATAACGTCCCTTAATTCTCCACAACGCCACTTGGGGGTCGATTTTCACAAAATCCATTTTGTAGTGGCTCTGCACTCTATGAAAAAAAAATCCAAAAAAAGACTGTACGTCTAATAGTTTAAAAATGGAAATAATTATCTATAACGCCCCTTAAGCCCCACAACGTCACTCAGGAAACGATTTTCACAAAAACCCATCTTATAGCGGATCTGTACTCTATGAAAGGAATCTGCTTATCAAAATTCAAGACTGCACGTCTAATAGTTTAAAAATGGAAATAATTATCTATAACGCCCCTTAAGGCAAGGCCACTATGGAAGCAATTTTCACAAAACCTATCTTATAGCGGATCTCTACTCAATGAATGGAATCTGCTTACTTAATTTCAAGATTTTACGTCTAACAGTTTAAAAAAGAAGTTAATTGCCTATAACGCCCCTTAATTCTCCACAACGCCACTTGGGGGTCAATTTTAACAAAACTCATTTTGTAGTGGATCTGTACTTTATGAAAGGAATCCGTTTACCAAGTTTCAAGACTGTACGTCTAATAGTTTAATGGAAAAAATTATGCACAACGCCCTCAATGCCCCTGGAGGTCGATTTTCGTAAATATCATTATGTAGGGAATCTCTACTTTATGAAAGAAATCTGTGTACCAAGTTTCAAGATTGTACGTCTAATAGTTTAATAATGGAACTAATTATCTATAACGCCCCTTGGGGTTCGATCTTTGTAAAATCCGTTCTTAGCTGATGTCTACTCCATGAAGGGAACCTACCTACCAAATTTCAAATCTGTAGGTTTAATTGTTCCGGAGATATCGTGATTAGTCAGTGAGTGAGAGTGAGTCGCTTTTCTCCTTTATATATATATAGATGTAATAAAATATTCTTAAATATATATATTTAAGAATATTTTTCAATTTTAACTCAAATATATATACCAACAGAACGCTTAAATTTTTTTGAGTAGTTCATTTTTAGATTTTACTGATGAGATGTGATTAAAGGAATTGGGATGAATATATGGATTGATTTTAAATGTTTTTTTTTATTCTAGAAATAACAAATAACTTGAGAAAACCTTTTAATATAGTAAAAACAAATTACTTTCAATCACTTTAAAATAGTTGAAACTTTTTAGGAAGCAATTTAAATTATTCTTTTCTTATTACAAATCAAGAAATAATACTGAAAAAAAATCACTGTTTTCTACTATTTTTAAGAGTATCGGCGAAAACCGGAACTATTTTACCTAAGTCTTTATTATCATTAATTCTGATAATGTGTCTTTCGTCTAAATCCTCACCTATCTTATCTAAATTTTTAGTATCATTAAAAATAAACCATTTTTCTGAAAATGTATTGGTGAAATCCTCAACTATCAACTCAGTTTTTATAATCATTAACACCTTACTGGCTTACCCGTACACCGTACGGGCTACCGAAAGCTGGCCACAACCGGTTTGCCCGTATAACGTACTGGCACTGATATTTTCTTCTTTCTATCTTTGATTTGCACACATTTTTAATTTTTATAATGAGATTATTAGACGCAGTTTGTCCATGGTATTGAAATACTTCTCATTCTGGATTTCCTTTGTGGTGAAGATGGGGATTTTTTTTTATTGAAGGCAAGAATTTAGATTCTTGAAAATATTCGATAAGGAACAGGGATTGGTAAGGCAATGCGCAATTTGTTGCTTGAGAAGAAATGGAAAGATAATCTATTAAAGCCCATATTATCTCTGTCCCCATTGCAATGTAAGACTTAGAATTACACCATGCTTCAAATTGTGTGTGCATATTTATATGCACGCACACACACAAAATCCTCAACTTTTTGAAAGAAGGTGCGAACATGAATTTTTTCTTGTAAGTGTGAGAGAATTCTTTTAAGATATGTGAAACATTCTTCATAGCATATTTATAAAAAACGAACATTTAGGTTTTTTTTAGTTCCACAATTTTAAAGTAAGAAATAGTGTAAAAACTTTAAAATTGAAAATTAAAATTCTTCCATTTTCGCATTCTATTATGTGTTATGCTTAGCTGTATGCACACACACACACACACAAAACATACCTTTTGTGGAACATTTTAAGCAATAAAATTGACCTGATTGGCCCAGTAGTTAAAAATCAATCATCTTTCTGAGAATGTATCAGCGAAATCCTCAATTATCTTATCAAAGTTTTTGGTATCATAAAAAGTAAATCATCTCAAAAAATGTTCATTTATAAAATCTTAACGCAATACAAACTTCTTTATTTAGCGATGAGTAAAATAGCACTCATACCACTGACAGCTTTACCTATTTATAATAGAAACAAGAGGTATACCAAAAGAAAAAAAAAGTCTGAATAATTTTTTTCCTCTCAATTACTTAAAGTTCCGGGTTCTTACGTTATCACTTAAACGTATCTTTAGCATCGTAATAGCTGTGTAAAATACGTCCCAGCCTTTTTTCAGAGCACCGAGTAGGGCGTATTGGGGTAATTGAGGCTGATACTCACTTAAGAAGCCAAGCCCATAGGATGAAAAGAAATTTTCCCTATTGTTTTTCTCATGCACCAAAAAAAAAAATCTTTTTTTTACTCTTGTTTAGAAAGTGAATATGAACAGATGGGTGAAGCATGGTTTCCGGATATTTTCATCAATTTTACGTGAGAAATTCTTGTAGGAAATAATGACATTCGTATAATATAATTAGGTATACTTATGATAAGAATGCTTCAAGTTTGCTTGAAACTAAACAGGTATATATATTTAGTAGTTACATGATTATAAGAACAATGTTTTTATTTAACAGACTAATGAAAGAGAGAATATTATATAGTATTGCGCATTTCTAACCCAAACAAGCAATATAATTTTTTTTAAAGTTCATTCCTACTTAGTTTTCAGTTACTTTTTTTAAAATTATTACAGTTTATATAATTATATATATACATGGGACAGAATCACACTATTAAGTGACAAAATAGAAAGCGATTTTCCGCGCAATTTTCCATTTCCTTTTCTATATAGGGTAGTGGACTACTATATTTGTTTTTGTTCACCTTTTTTCATTCATTAAATTTAATTATTCCAATAAAATAGCATATTAAAAAGAAATCACATTCTCAGAAATTGGGCCATCCCTAATGGGATTCGGACCCACGACTTTTGGATTAGAAGTCCAACACGCTATCTATTGCGCTACAGGGTCACAACGAGTGATTTTCCATTTTTATGTATGGTGTTGTACTGTTATTTTTGTTTTTATTATTTATTCACATTAATTAAAAGGAATTAATGAATTAATATTTGAAAAAACGGTATTAACATCAAGGGTCATCCACTACAAGTTTAAAAAATGTTTTTGAACTTGAGTGGATGAATAAAAAGTATTTTATTAAAGAATGGAAATTTGAACAAGATATATATATATATATATATATATATATATATATATATATATATATATATAGTGAGAGTGTGAACTAATAGTAGGAATTGAAAAATAAGGTCAAAATTCAAGAATGTGCATTATACACAGGATGCAAAGATGAAAGGTTTAAAATCAAATTATGAGTATAAGAAATTAGATATATCTAAATACTGTGTTTATTTAAAAGAAATGGCATACCTTATGAACTTTCATCATTGGATAACATGAAAAGTTCATCATAGTCACTTTTTATTATATCTGCACACACACACACACACACACACACACACACACACACACACACACACACACACACACACACACACACACACACACACACACACACACACACACACACACACACACACACACACACACACACACACACACACACACACACACACACACACACACACACACACACACACACACACACACACACACACACACACACACACACACACACACACACACACACACACACACACACACACACACACACACACACACTCTCTCGTTTTCAATTTCATATTTTCACCATTACTATTACCATAATACACAAATAATCCTCTTCCGCTTTACCTAGATCAGAGGTCACTAACCTTTAGAGCTTCGTAGACCACTAAATTTATAATTTTGTACTTGATGGATCACTTTATATTATTAACCACTGTATGGCGGACCACTATTACTGTAATGTCACTTATTTTTACGTCTCTATTTACTTTTCCATATCATTGAAAAAATAAGCCATAAGCGACCTCCACTGGCACCCGATTCATCTAATTTTCATCATTGAAAAGAAGCTTCACAAAAAGCTAGAAAACGCTAGTAATGCAAAGCAATACCGACAAACTATTGTGCCTCCAATTTGCGACAATGGCCAATTCTTACTTTCAAATGCAGACAGAAAAACCTGCAAAAGTAGTTAAAAAATTCTAATTTCTGATGGAATTTCGTTGAAAATAGTAGCTAAATTAAATATATATATGTATTTAATTTAGCGACTATTATTATTAATATTATTATTATAATATATATATATATATAATCCATATTCCTTAAGGCTACACAGTACCCTTTTACAAAAATTTTTTTTGGAGAAAGATACAATAAAAATAATTTATGTCTTGTATTCAGATTATATTATTAAATTGATTCTGAAAGTAAAAAGTCAGTTTAACTAGCCATTGTTTTGCAATTTTAAAAAATTAAGAATTTTTGAGGTTTTTCAAACTCTTATAAAATGTTCTCTTTTAAAATTTTTAATTCTTTTTAAGTTACTTATGTTTCTGAGATTGTTATGAAAGTTAGAATGGATTTGAAAATCTTTTCCTTTGTTGATTTGTAATAATTATTTTTCTAGAAAAAACTAGAAAAAAAGACGAATTTTTTTTAAAGAATAACTTTAGCATTTTTTTAAAAATAGTTAGAGATCTCAGCCCTAAAACCATACTAACTTTTATAGAACATACGTTTGGGAGTATATGCAAAAATTTCAAGGCTATATGATGAACAGAAAAAAAGCCTTAGGGTTTAGAAAACACTTAAACCTTCAAAACTGAAAGTCGGAGAAAAATGCATTAAAAATTTTTAAAGGCATAAAACAAATACTTAAAATGCCCGTAAAGTTATAATTATTTTTAACATTCTACATTAAAACACTATTTTAATTAAATGTAACTGAAACTATTTTTTTTTAATCCAAAATATATTTTTGCCTAATATTGATAGCATTTGTTACGATGACGGATTATTCAGCTTCATTTTAACCTAATATTTTTACAAAAGTTTTAAAACACAAAGCATTTATGTAAAAAATAATAATGATACTAACTTATGCTAAAAATAGCCAGGTTTGTTCATAAAATTAAATTTTTTTCAGTTTTAAATCGGGCAGTTAAGGGAGTTTTAGTTCTTAAAATACTAAAATATAATACTACAATATGTTTACTATAATGTAGTTTGGTACATCAAGGCAATATTTAGTTTTATCTGTAATACTTGAATTCAGAATACTTGTATTCGGAAGTCTAATTGCAGAATCAGCTGAGGACTGATTTATAGATACATCATTTTCAGTAGTATTCCATCTTTTCGAAATATTGTTTCTCAAAGCAACCTGAGAATGTTTTCGATATGGCATTTTCTCAACAGGAAAAAATTAATCATAAAGCTTTTAAGCCATATAAACTATTTTTTAAAGCAAAATTTTTCCTTGAAATCAACTTTAATTAATTACTAGCTGTATGGCCCGGCGTTGCACGGGCTTTCTGTACTTATATAAGTAAAAGCTTCAGTAAAATATACTTTATCGAAATTTCCTTGGTTTGCTGTTTTAAGAAATATTGTGTATTTTTCAGAATAAAAAAATGCTAACACTCATATGCGCATTGATAAAATAAAAGCAAAGCATGACAAATGAAATTGATAAAAGTGTCGTACTTTATTTTTCTTAACATTTAAAACAACCTTTTTTAAAAAAATTAAAGATGCTCAGTTTTATTATATTTTTCAAAAACAATATATGATTAATTGTGTTATATTCATTATTTTACATATGTGTGTAAAATAAATTTAACATTCAAGAAATATTTTAATAAACGAAAAGCACAGTTTTTTTTAAGGAAACCGTAATTTTTAAGTAATTTTTTCAATCTTTGTACAGATTACAAGAATTGATAAAATATCTTAAAAATTACGGCTTTTTTTTAAAAAAAAATTGCGCTTTTCGTTTTCCTACCTTTTTCCGAGAAATATTTAAGCATTATTTTTGTTACATTTTTTGTTTAAAAAATTACCGTTGTTTGCAATCTATATATGAAGTTTAAAGGCATAAAAAATCATTTTCATATAAACAAATGGATATTGATTCATTTTAGAAAAAAAATCTTAAATTATGTAAAGTATCATTATTTTTCAAAAAAAAGAAAAAAGAAAGAAAAAAACTGCATTGTGACGAAATAAATTATCTTTCCAATTACAAACTTGCTGGCGAAGTTATTAAATGCGCGAATAAAATTTGGAACATTTCTTATAAAACCAAATTTAAACTTTAGTTCCGAACCAGAGTACTATCGTCTGGGAAGAAGCGCCTTTACCGATTGCGCCGCGACTCCTTGGGAGCAAGGCAGAGAAAAGGCTTTCAAAAATAAAAGAAAGAAATGTTGAATTTCGCATTGCGTTATTTAATAAAGTTAAAAAAAAATTTCAGGCTTTATTTTTAAGTTAATGCATTCAAACTTCGTATATCGATTGCAAACAACGGTAATTTTTAAACAAAAACTTTTAAAAAATAATGCTTATATATTTCTCGCAAAAAGGGAAAAAACGAGAGAAAAACACATTTTTTTTAAAACCGTAATTTTTAAGATATTTTATCAATCTTTGTACAGATTACGTATATCATTCCACACACGGAAAATTCTACACACGTGAGATTATTTTAAAAAATAAAAGAGCTATTAAGTATTTAAATAAAATTTTGAGTGTTATTTTAAAAATCGTAAAAAGAAAACAGTTTTTGACATTAAATTTTTAAAATGACTGAGTCTAAAAGAGAAAAGCATGAACTTTTTTATTGTAAAATATTTTTTTCATTAGCGCGATAGAAAATGCAAGCGGAACGATTTAGAAATCATACTCATAAAAACGTATCGATTTCAACTCATTTTAAAAAATCGTAAAAAATACAAAATATAATTATTTTGTAAAATAATTTATAGCATATCGTGGCAAAGTAACTGATCTTTACGAAAAGAAGTTCCGAATTTTCGAACTTGTCCCCTAGTGGAGAAACATGATACTAATTATGCGTTTTAAGGTTTTTAATTAATATCTTTTTAACTAATAAGAATATTCAAATATACATGGTCAAAACGGATTCCTCGGATCATTCCCAAAATTTTGGTACCTTCGGCGAGTTTCTGCGTCGTGCGGTTCGTGAGAATATAGGGACGCATAGATAGATACGTTTGTTTACCTACGAATTTTAATAGTATAGATAAGAATTCAAAAAAACTCAAAACATAATCAAGCAGAATAGATTTTAGTAATAAAAATTAGAATTAATAAACATTTCACACTAAAAGAGTTGATTGTGCCCAAAAATATTGTTAATTAATTCAATTTAAGAGTTGAAAAATGTTTTAAAATGAAACCAAAACCATAGCTCAGAAAACTTCAAATATTTTAAAAACTAATTTGTTAACAGGACTGAAATTTGATGGCAAGCTTCTCAATGATATAAGCCACAAGAAAATGCAAAATGCAAAAAAAAAAAAAAAACAAAAAAAAACAGTTACTATAAAATTTGTTGGGTGCTGTGTAGCCTTAATGTGTTTCGTCATTTCATTTTTGAAGTTGAATATTTATAAAAATATATGAATAGCGTCTGAATTTTTCTACGAACCATTTAATATTTTTCTTGCATCACCGGCTGTCGACTACTGATCTAGATTGTTAACTACATTTTTAAATGACTTTTTAATTATGTCAGGTTTAATTTAACACATTCCATATTTTTTATCACACATCAAAAAACTATTTCCAAACTTCAAAATATAAGAGCATTGCACAAGTACATTTTAGGTTTCTTCGTATAAAAAAAAGGTACGCGTTGTTGAATTTTTACTGTAGTAAAATAGCACTGTTAAGGAGAGGCACTTCCATTTAGAAGAAGTTTTGTGGCAACAGTCAGTACAAGTATCTTTCTTCGAATGTAAATACGTACTCTAGCGAAATATTATTAGGTGGAATGTTTTCGTGTAGAAATGCTTAACATGTGAAATAACTACAATGTGAAATATTAAATTACAATGTGAATTATTAAATTACTTGCGAAGTATTCTACTCCTAGTGAATTATTCTTCATCTGTGAATTACTTTCAGTAATATCAAATTGCAGTTTGGTTTATTATTGAGACAATTTTTTTTCATCAGACTCGAATTCGAAACCGAAACTTTCAGGCTTAGAACACATTTGCACAGTCCGATAGTTTAACGGTTGTGCCTCTACAAGCGTTATCCGGTGAATATAACAAAAAACTAAAAAATGCAGTCTAAAAATATGGGTAAGCGTTATACACTGGTACGCGTAATGTGCTAGAATATAAAATAATTTGAATTTCTCATTTAGTTTCATCTCTATTGCTATTAAAATTCAAACGTAACAATGCTAAGCCTCATTGTATATTTCTTTTTTAAAAAAATAAAACCGCAGAACTTGGCAGCGCTGATTAAACTCGAGAAAGGATATTATATTGAATCACAAAAAAATAGACTTTCTTTTGAATATAGTACATTTTTTTTTCAAAAACGTAGGGAACAGAATGTAGTTTTGGCAGTAGAACTCATAATAGTAAGCTACTCTCAGAGGCAGAGATTATTGCATAACATTAAACATGAAAAATAATTGAGTAAAATTCTCGCGTTGGATCTTTTTCCCGAATCTCCAAAAACTGTTCTTTTTTTCACTAAACATATCTGAGATATTAATTTAAGTTATTTTAATTTTATCGCACGACAGAAGTGAGACAAAGTCTTCTAATTTAATCTATATTTTTATTATTTCTGTTGTAAGGAAGAAGAATGAGTAAGGAAGTAATACATTTTTTGCTTCTTGAATTTATACTTTATTTAAAAAGAAAGGAAAATTTAAATTTTACTTAAAAAACCCTTCTATTTCCTGCGATTCTGGATTTTTCAGAGAATTTTCAATCTAACGAAAAAAGTATACATCTACATAATACAAAGATAATAGGAACTATAATAAATGCTTTTTCTTCATACATTAAATAAGAATAATGCTTAAATATATAACTGAAAAATTCAAATCTGATTTTAATTGATGCACATATCAAATTGAACAAGTAATAAATACACTCAGGAACATTGAAAATAGCGACCCAAGAAGGAAGCCGAGTACAATCGCGAAACTTTGCAAATAAGTAGAGCGTAATGTGATATGCAAATGATCAAAGTTTTGTGCCAATACGCATGCTCATACACGCCGAGGTGGCTCTACAATCAGGAAGAGGGTGCTATATAAGCCAGCACAAATTCGAAGATTCATAGACGTGACGATTACCCGCCGATTGTAGGAAGACTTTGGTAAGCGAAAGATGCCAGGTAAACGTGCTAGAAGTCATTTCTCACAGTTAAGCGAGTTTGCGAGAGGCCTGATCATCGGGAGGAAAGCTGCAGGCTGGTCGACACGCCGTGTTGCTGGCCAGGTGGATCGTTCGGAGTGTGCTGTTAGAAATTGTTGGGAGCAGTAGACACGAAAAGGTACCCACGCGCGGAAAACCGGCTCTGGAGCGACCAGGAAGACCTAGAGGAGAGAAGATCAAAGGATTGTGCGGCAAGCACTTGTGGACCCCACAGTAACTCGTTCAACAATACGAGCAGACGTAGGCGTAGCAATTGTTTCACAAACAATTTCCAGACGCCTTGCAGAAGCAAATCTTAAATCCTAGCGCCCTTTCCGTGCACTCCCTTTAACACCGGAACATCGGCAAATACGTCTACAGTGATGCCAAGCCAGTTCAATGTGGAATGTCACAGATTGGCAAAAGTTTGTGTTTAGTGATGAATCCCGGTTTGTTTTGGGGACAGATGATAACCGTGTACGGGTGTGGAGGCACCCTGGTGAGCGATACAATTCCCCCACACTGTTCTACGTCACACTGCCCACACAGCTGGTGTAATGGTCTGGGGAGCATAGCATATGATAGCCGGTCCACTTTAATTGTGATGCGTGGAATCTTAACGAGCCAACGTTACATTGATGATATTCTTCGACCCCATGTAAGACCTTTCGTAAATGGTCTCACAGGGGCGATTTTCCAGCAAGATAATGCTCGTACGCATACAGCAAGAGTTGCTCAAGACTTCCTACGTCATTTTCAGACTCTTCCATGGCCGGCATGCTCCCCTGATTTGTCTCCTGTAGAGCACGTGTGGGATCAGCTAAAACGGCAGATGCCATCGTGTCACTCTGTACATGATTTAGAGTTGGCTGTTCAAGATTTGTGGGCCTATCTGCCTCAGGACAACATAAGGTGTCTAATCAACTCAATGCCTGACCGTGTGGCGGCATGTATTGCAGCTGGAGGTGGTCCAACGCGCTATTGAAGTTGCCCAGTATTTGTGTAGTTGCACACCCTGTATTCGTTTAATTGACTTGTTTTTGAGATGAAGTGAATCTCTCCTCTGTGTTATTATGTGTATTAAATTTCATTTCAATCCGATGCTTTCTTCTTGCGTCGCTATTTTTAATGTTCCTGAGTGCATATAAAAAATTTTTTAAGTCCTACTTAGTTAGTCCCCTTAGTTCTCCTAATTTAATACCTATTTAGGTCAACAGAGAAAAATCTATTTTCGTTACTTTTTATAAAATAATTACAATTAATATAAATATGTATATACATGTGATAGAATCACAATATTAAGTGGCATAATAGAAAGCGATTTTCCTTGTAATTTTTCATTTTCCTTTCTATTTTTCTTGTTGGACTATTGTTTTGTTTGTGACTATTTATTCACCAATTACATTTAATTATTCCAATAAAATAGAACAGTGAAAAGAAATCACAATCCGAGGTACGATTCGAATCCACGACCTTCGGATTAGAAGTCCAACGCTCTATTCATTGTGCTGCAGACACACAACGAGCGATCTTCCTTTTTATATATGGTGCTGTACTATTATTTTCGTTTCTTTTTATTCATTAATTAAATCTAACTAATAAATTAATATTAAAAAAAACTATATTAACATCAAGTGTCGTCCACTACAAGTTTAAAAAATGTATTTGAACTTGAGTAGTTGAATAGAAAATATTTTATAAGCGATTGAAAATTTGAACAAGATATATATATATATATATATATATATATATATATATATATATATATAGAGAGAGAGAGAGAGAGAGAGAGAGAGAGAGTGAACTAATAGTAGGAATTGAAAATAGAGCCTTGGAAAAAACAGAAGTAGATAAAAAAACCATTTTAAAATTAATCCTTTCATACCGAAATAAGTCTGAGGCTACTAATGTCGAATGATATAATATTCCTGGTGATATAATGATTATCCTGATGAATTACCTAGTACTTAGCCAGATGTACTCAAGTAATCTAGAACCCAGTGGCAGGTGTTATAGCAGCTTAAATAACTAAGTACCGATAGCGGAAAAGATATTTTTGGTCATGTAATGATTGCAAAGTGATAGGAAAATTTCTATTCCAGTGGATTCTTGATAATCCATTTTGAATAGGAAATGAAAAATCCTGGATTACAGAAATGTGTAAACGTAGTAGTGTCACAAGTTCTGATACAATAATAAAGTAATTAAAAGTTAAAACTTTATAATCCGATGTAGAACTAAATCTTCTTAAAGTTTTATTTTACCTTTAGATTTAATATATTACACCTTTTATTCTCTCAATTTGATATAATCTTTTTTTTTTACTTTACATGGACTTTAATCCCTTAAAAGGTAAATTTTTTTTGCACAAATTTTTTTTAAAAAAAGGCATCTTTTTTATTGCATATAACCAAGGGTAATAAATAATAGAATGTGAAAATAGAAGAATTTCATTTTAATTTTCAATTTTGAAGTTTTCCCACTATTTTATGTTTTATAATTGTGGAACACACACAAAAAAACACTTAAATGTTTGCTTTTTGTAAGTAAACGCTACATCTTATAAAGACAGTTTCCTATATCCCAAAAGAATTTCTCACATACTTACAGAAAAAATCATGTTCGCGTACCTCTTTTTCAAACAGTTGTAGATTTTGTATGCGTGTACAGACATATACATGCACTCACAATTTGAAGCGTGGTGTAATACTAAGTCTTGTATTGCAATAGGACAGAGATAATATCGGCCTTTTAGAATTATCTTTCCATTTTCGTTTCTTCTCAAGCAATAAATTGCGCATCACCTTGTCAATCCCTCTTCTTTATCGAATATTTCCAAGAACCTAAATTCCTGCCTTCGATGAAAAATCCCCGCTTTCGCCAGAAAGAAAATCCCGGATGAGAAGTATGCCAGTATCATGTACAAACTGCCTCTCTGAAAAACACTAGCACTAATAATCTCACTGAAATGAATGAAAGAATGAAAAATATGTGCCAATCAAAAATAGAAGGAAGAAAACACCAGTGCTCATACAGCGTATGGGCAAACCGGTTCTGACCAGCTTTCGATAGCCCGTACTATGTACGGGCAAACGTTAACCCTTTATCTACCGACGGTACTTATAAGTACCACTCACTTTAAAATTACATAGAATTAACATTTTTACGAAAACTCTGACAATACTTAGCAGGAATATTCTTTTAAATCCACTCTTCCAAGATATAGGGCAGCACGATTTCTATGATGAGTATTTTAGCAGGGAAGGGGAATAGAGTTTTATAGCAGAAATTGCGTTTTCAGCGGATTGCGAAGATGGTCATTTTTGTTCCGAAAAAGTAGTTAATGTCAAAAGGTAAGTGACTTATTATTTTTTTGCAGGCTAATGAAGACTTTAACAAAACGATTTAACTTTTTATTTTAAGTAAACAGTGTATATAATTAATTTTACAGTTGGATATCTTTAATTAATTAATTAGCTCTAACGGATTAAATTTCCCAAAGTTGAGTATATGCCTTAATTTTCAATGTAGTGATTCAAAAAAAAATATTGCATGAAAAAAACTGCAGTAAATCATAATGTGGTAGATAAAGGGTTAAGGGGTTATGTCTCTGAGCAATCATCCTTCGAGCCAGGCACTACCTTTCCTGAAAATTTCCATCGTTGCTTTCTTTCAAGAACTGTTAAGACTGTTCTGACCGGGGTGCAGTTTTTGGTACACCTTTGCCTCCTATACTGACCGCAATTTATAGTAGAGAGGATTTAAATCTCCATTGCTGGAAGACCAACTTTGTGTTCTATTTAGTCTGGAATATTTTTTTTCAACCACCATTGAGGTAACTTTTTCTTATGAGTAGGGAAAAATTCTTGCTGAAAAGTTCAATTGCTTTCATAGAACAGGTTTACATTCAGGGGTTTAAATAGTGGTTCTACCATAGTGCTTTGATAATATTTCCTTGTTTTCTTCACTTCTTTTTAGCACAAAGGAAACTCTGAAACACCTTCCCAGGGAACACAGCATGAAAACATTATGGAAGCAGGATGATAAGCTCTCTGCGTGCATTTTCTTCTCCATGTGGATATATCATTAGCTTCTTGGACAATCCTTTTATGTACATGGTTTTTCTGGTGGTTGAAAGGTTCCTTAACGTCAAACATTTTCTTGTCGGTAAACAGAATTCGTCTATGGCCGTTATGAGCATGCCGCCCCAACAGTGCTTTTGCTTTAAGGTGGGGAGAGCCATTGAGTCGATCGTGATCGAACAGTGGACAGCCAAGGCATTTATGGATGACCACTTTTACAAAGACCTCATACTAAAAGAACACCGATGCCAGCTAGACTGGAGAATAAGCTTTTCACAATAGATTAGATTTCGTTTACTTAAGCAAATGATGAGAATACGACACATGTACCTTTTTCTCGAAGTACACGATGACGCTTAAGACGCTCACTGCCGATATAATGGGGATCATAGCCTTTGTTGCTCCATATCCCACAAAACCTGAACTGAACTGAAGGGGAAAAATGATCACGGTGATGCCAACTGAAAAATGAATTTTTCCCCACACGCCGACTGAAGGGGAGAATAAATGTTGAGGATCAGCTTTAGCATGAGATTGGCTATTGAGACATGATTCCCCACCCCACGCTTGCACGAGATTGCGTTCTTGTGTTCATATCATGTCCCGAGAGGGCGCGGGACACGACAGCGAACAAATTAAACACTTATGTTGGTTTCGGATTCATCGGTTCACGTATGTTCTCTTCCCACTGCATTGAATACGTCCAGGCTCCACTGTCTAGTAGTAATTTGTCATATTTTAAAAGAGGGGTACAGTGTCGAAAAAAAAGTGTTAAGAAAAGAAAATATACAATTTTAATTCACGATTGCCACTGGGTGGATCGCAACACCTTAAAAATATTAGCAATAGCTCGTATCCTGGAAAAGTGCGCCCACCCGTGATTTAAGGGATCTCTGGGGCTTTAATTCATTTAAAAGAAAATATCCAATTATTTTTCGATGACTTCTTGGTCTAAAGTCTTCATTTCCTATGTGACGCATTGTATTTTTCGACGTGTTCATGCGTTTATCAAGATGAGCCTTATTTTGACAAGGCTTTTGAAGTGTTCTCACCTTGACTGTTTTGACAAGTGCCTGTGTTCTCACAGAGCGTGGATGACTGCTTTTTGAACGGTCTGCTGTTATATCTTAATTATTCTATATAAATGAACCTTTGGTGTCTGAATTTTTCAGGGACTTTTTTAAGTCCGGGATGGACTTTCCTTTTTTCCCCCAGAGAAATATCTGGTGCACACTTCTGTTCAAAAAGTCAAAGCTCTGAATCATTTAGAACAGGGGTTGGCAACATTTTAGCTGTGGAGTGCCAAACCTATCTTCCAATGTGATTCAGCGTGACACACATTAGGGAATTTTTGAAACAATTCGATTTCCGCCATAATGCATGCACAGTTAGAGAATAGAGCTCAATAATATGCATAATATTTACAATTTTACTATATATTAATTTTGCATCATTTAAAGATAGTTCTTAACATAAAACCAAACAAAATAAAATATAACTATATCTACAAAAAAAATCAAATTGTCATTTATTAAGTACTTTTTAACCTATTGATTAAAATAAGGAATAAACAACATAAAATATATACAAGTATTTCCTTTCATTATAATTTAATAAAAAGATAAATAAAAATTTTAATGCGAGCCTAGGGCTTGCACCCCTCTACTTTCACTTCAAAGAATCTGTATACAATAGTTTTTGAATTTCAATTTGACACGATTCAGAGCATTCAGTTGTTAAACAATTTCTTTGGGGGTTTGAAATATTTTTCACATGAGAAAAGATTTTTTACTTAATGTAGAACCAAAAGCGGAAAGCAGAGCACATACAATTTTCTCTTCCACACAAACATTTAAATCTCCCCAGCAAATATTTCAGATTTTTTTGTAATTCCATAAATGTTTATAATTCTGAAGATGTTTGTCAAATAAGGTTCATTAAAAATTTATCAACTTACATTCATTCAAAAATTGACAAATTTATGTAGTAATGCAGAGTGCCACTGAGAATTATACCACATGCCACATGTGACATGCGTGCCATAGGTTGGCGATCTCTGATTTAGAAGTTACGTGAAAAAGATAAAAAAAATTACCTGAAAAATATTTCAGACGATCTCTAACGATTAAATTTAAAATCGTCAGCTGCGTTAGAGATCAGATGATTCTCTCTCTCTCTCCACACACACAAATTATTTCATCAGAGCTTTGGGTTCAACTAGGTATACAAAAAATTGTAAAATTACGTACAGAATTCAAAAAGCTAGCGTGCTTACTTAGTTTATTCCTATTTAAAATAAGACAACAAACTTGACTACATCATCTTTTCATAGGCGATTGTGGTTTGATGTTGCGTAGATTTCTAAAACTTATTTCTTCTTGCTGTCGCTTTCTATTTGGTCTTCTAAGTAATTAAGGGCACTAAAACATGACTAACATCCCCTCCGATAAGAGCTCATCTTCTTTTTCAGGGGTTGACTTACTTTTCACAATCCTTGTACGATTCCTTGTCAATTAATGTTTTAAGTTCGGCTAAATTATTGAATCCGTTTTTAATAAAACGCACGCCATTTCATTGTCAACATTTTCGCGTTCATAAAATTATTCAAAAATATATGCCTTGTTTATAAGCATTGCCTTCAAAATCAGAAAACCCATGAACACTTGTGATCATATTTTAAACTACGATTTTTTAAGACTGTCTTCGGTTAGTGTTAAAGAATAGGACACGAATTTGGAACATTTTTAAGATATAAAAGAAATGAAAAATTAATATGATATTCTGGCTTCATTATCCCTTAGAGAGCAGCATTTTTTATCATACATCCCACTTTTAACCGAGTTGATCCCTTTTTTCTGGTATGAAATGTGTTTCGCGTTTTTTTCTCCTATACCGTAATGTTGAATGAGTATTCCCTGCACATTCAAAAGAAAAAAAAAGAGTATTCATTGAATATTTTGAATATTTTAAAAACACTGTATTGTGTTAACAGATGTATGAGTTATAACGTTCCAAATTTCCATGAAAATCGAAATATTTTCCTGTCTGAAAATGTGCTTCGTGTTTAGTTCAAGTTCTCGTACTTTTGCCAAAGACAGGACAGAGAGATGATTAAAAACGTTCAGAATCGTTAGTTATTTTGTAATACCAAACAGAAATCAGTAGTTCTTTTTTATATATATACACTCATGGACAAAAAAAATTAGTGCACCAAGAAATAATTGCGAGACCATAACGAGACTTGATATGAAAATGGATGTAGGGGAAATATGCAAATGATTAGAAATGCAGCGTGATTGCGCATTACGTATAGGCGGTAGAGGGCGTTTAACGTCGTTCTCCGTGGAGTATAAAACAGGAAAAACCAAAGCTTGTTTGAGTGTGCTGAATCGTTTACAAAGCAAAGCTGAGGTAGACATACTATTACGCCGTTTTCGAAGACAATATGAGCAGCTGTCGCAGTTTGAGAGGGGGTGAATCATCGGCATGATGGAAGCTGGGTGGTCAGCTAGGCGAGTAGCTCGTCAATTAGGCCATTCTGATTGTGTTGTGAGGAGGACCAGTAGATCCGAGAGATGGCATTTACACGAAGACCAGGCTTAAAACACCCTCGACAGACTAGTCGTCGAGAATACCGCCACATCATGAGAAATGCACGCGTACAACCAACTGCTTCATCGGTCGCCATCCAGGCACAGGTAGCACCTTCACTAGGGGCCCATGTGTCTTCTCGAACCATACGAAGGCGCCTGACTGAAGGACATTTGGGATCGTGGCGCCCATTACGTGCGCTGCCCTTGACGCCCACCCCTTCGACACCACCATTTGAAGGGGTGCCACGCACGAGAAAACTGGACTGCAGCGGAATGGAACCAGGTCGTCTTTAGCGACGAATCCAGATTCAATCTCAGAGTGATGACAATCGTGTTCGTGTGTGGACACCCCGTGGGGAACGCCTCAATCCTGCCTTTGCTTCACAGCGACACATCGCTCCCACAGCTGGCGTGATGATATGGAGTGCCATTGCCTACAATACATGGTCACCCTTAGTATTGATCCGTGGCACCATGACAGCCCTGCGGTATGTCCATGACATCCTGTAACCACATGTGTTTTCACTTATGCAAAGGCTCCCAGGAGCCATTTTTCAACAAGAAAATGCTCGGCATCACATGACAAGACTGTCTCCGCACTGTCACTACCCTTCCTTGGCCTGACCAATCCCCAGATTTGTCTCTAATCGAGTATATCTGGGATCATTTGGGACGACGAGTTGGGCATCTCATGAGTTTGAACGAACTAGAGGCAAGGTTACCGCAAATATGGAACGAAATGTCTCAAGACATCATACAGAACTTGTTTGCCTCAATGCCCGATCGTATCGCATCTTGCATTCACACTAGAGGGGGTTCAACAGGGTATTAAATCCTCCATTCTTTTGCCCTTTTCTCTGAAATATATATGTGTATAAATGATCCTTCTTTTTATTTGATTTTCTAATCATTTACTTATATAAAAGTAGTCATTATGTATGTAAAATTTCATTTCATTTTGACGAATCCTTCTTGGTGCGCTAATTTTTTTTTGTCATGAGTATACAGTTTCGTTTGAATTAGAATACACATATAAAATTATTTTAAAAATATTATTACAATAAAATATATTTAAATGTAATTTTTTAGCAAAAAATGACGAAAGAATTACATATTTTTAAAACAATTCCCTTTTATGGAAAATGCTTCCATAATAATAATATTTTGAATTCAAATAGCTACGAGTGAGACTTCAGCCAACCCCTCGATTGGTATTCTTTAGCTTAACGTGCTGGAGGGGCCTGAGTACTCTGACAACCCTAGGAGATATTCCGGTGGTAGTTTAACTACCGGTAGGGTCTCCCATGCCGGACAGGTCCTAGTAGGGTAGAATCGGATACCACCTAGAGCCAAGTCGGTTCTCTACCTATCTTTAGGTGCTCTAGTCCAGTGACTAACAAAGGCTGCAACTTTTCCCCATCCATGAAGAACGGCATCGCCTGCTCACATCCTCGAATGCCTAGGACTCACCAAGCAGGATTTAGCTGACGATCCCTTGCTGGTGTTGGGTTTTTTGAGAGTGTACGAAGCCATGGACCTGGTCTAGTACTGCTCACCAAAGGGGGCGTGCAACAACAACAAGACTTCTGCACAGAGACTGAACTAAAATTTTTGAAATATATAATTTAGAAGAGGATTTATTTACATTTTAATTTATCAGAGTAGAGAAATTTAGTTAGTTATTGATAGTGGTCCGAGTTATGTTATTTCGGTATTATATATTGTGTGTTTAGTCACCGTAGATTCTCTCACTTATCATATTATTATCTAATTTGTTAAAGGTTTAAGTTAAGATCTTAATAAAGTTATATTGAGATCATGGCAGCTTCTAGTTCTTCATTTATTCCTACACCTCTAGCTCACGCTGATAATCAAAGAGAAGGGCTCCCGAGGGAGGGGGCGCCCTTACACTCTGTTTGGTTGGAATTGTATTTTTCTATTATTCAAATTGTATTGTCATCCTTTTTCAAATCGTATTTTCATTATTATTCAAATTGTATTTTTATTATTAATGTGTTTTGTATATGCTATACTTAATTTCTATTCAATTCTTCTTATTATTTACAATTTCTATTTTATATGTTTTTCGTGTAAAATGATTATTTTACTGTCACGTCTTTCACCATCGCCATCGACTGTTGTATTTTTTTGCGCAATGGCAACATGTTGTTTGTTTCGAGTTCTTTGTCTGATGCAATCTGTGTCGAATGTTCAGTTGCTGTACTGTCTCTCTCTAGGAGAAGTTCTCGTCACAGAGAGAAAGTTGCTGGCATTTGTTTAAAACTTTTTACGCAAAGTTAAAATTGTTGAGTTTTAAAACCAAGAGTCCTTTAGTCCCGTGTGGTGGACAGGCTCTCTAGAGAATGATCAGCTATATCCAGTAATACCTCAACTTACGCTACCCCGACTTATACGAATTCAAAGTTACGCAATTTGCAAATCTCGTCGATTCCTCTTTTTTTTAAATTTGGCTTCACTGAGATTAAGGCGGAATCAGTGCCAAGCCTAATGAAATTGGTAATTTGTTTGAAGAATTTATTGATCCTCCAAGGCGAATAAATTTAGAAGTGGATAGTGTTGACGTTCAAGAACTGCTGGTTCCCCACAATCAGGAACTGACAATTTATGAACTCATAGAAATGCAAGATTGATTGATTGATTGATGGGTTTTATGGCGCAAGAGCCAATTTTGGCTATACTGCGCCAAACATTTGTTAAAAAATTAAAAGTGTTAAATGGGGTCTGTGGTCTGGACGTGAAAAGAAGAAAAGGAGAAATAGGATGACAAGAAGAGGGTCGAAAATAGAGAAGGATCACTAGGGTACCCTGGGTTCGTGAAGCCCGTGTTTACCAAAGACAGTAAACCCCTTGGGAAAAGGAAAAGATCACTAGGGTACCTCGGGATTATAGAAATGCAAGAGCAAGACATTGAAGGACGTGGAGTCTTTTGACCAGTTCAATCAGAAGATCGAACCATGGTTGGAAATTTGATAGAAGGCTTCAGTTTAATTTAAAAAGGGTTAAGCAAATTTTAGAAAATATAAACCCCAACGCTGAGCGTATTTTTTCAACAAAGCAAGGGAAAAAAATTAATAGCATGGCTACGAGGAAATTTTCCAAAGAAAAAAATCTTTAATACGGTAGAGAGACCACTTTGTTAAATTTTGAGAGAGAGAAACCTTCTACATCAAAATAACTTTGGTTGGCGATTTTAGATTTGTAGAATCTTTGTGATTTTATTAACCATTTTTCCCCTAAATTATTTTGTTTCGTCTCCGGCTTCAACTAAAAATAATTTATATGTATTCATATTGAAATTATACCCCGACTAACGCGGTTATTACTCAGTGCCACCTATCGCGTAAGTTCGGGATATTATTGCATAGGCAAAATATTATTATAGAACCACTTTTCATAAAAAGAGAATATTTTGAAAATGAGTAGGTTTTTCTTCATTGTTTTGAAAAAAAAATTGTATTTTAAATTTTTTTTACTATAAAAATATTTTTTAAATAATTTTATGCGTATATTCTAATTCAAAGTGGCATTATATATATATATATATATATATATATATATATATGATGTTTCAAGTCCATATCAGGCTTTTTTGTAAACAGTTTTATTCAGCGAGCAATCTGTACCTCTGTCGCTTAGAGAATAAGGACGCCAAGTGAAGTCCACTTGGCTGCTTGAAGTGGCTTTACCACTTATGTTCAGAAACTGTTAAGTACTCTTTTTAGTAATGTGTTATACTTGAAAGTTAAGTATGACACATAGGCTTTAAAAATTAATGATCTGCGATTAGAAGTGTTCTGTTTGGACCATTTGTTCGGATAAATAATTGGATTTTTAATTTAAGCCTTGAAGTTGTAACGAAAAATAAAAGTTGAGTACTAGTGGTATAGAGAGGATTTAATTTTAGATCAAATTTAATTATTCTTAAATATATATAAAAAATCATTCGTTCATGAGTTCTACTAAGTCATGGTTCCAAACGCAGACGGATAAATAAAAGATTAAAAAAAATTACCACAAAATCCGGCGTATAACGTACACTTATACTTTTAAGCCGCAAATTTTTAATCTTTAGGTATATTCGCCGTATAATGCTCTTCCCGAATTTTACAAGAAACCTGAAATGTACGTATGGAGTGCTCTTATGTTTTGAAATCTTTTTTTCGATGTATTATTCTAAGCTTTAGAAAGAATAGCATACTTTTAGAACTACAACCTTTCAAGTTCATAAAGATTGGTCATTTCTTTTAAGTAGACAATATTTCGATCTATGTAGAAGTCTAAGTTTTTTATGCTCATATTTTTTTTATTTTTAAAGCTGTCCTTTTTATACCCGGCGTATAACGCTCACCCGTAAATTTGGATATTAATTTTTTGTGTTAAAAAAGCGCGTTATACGCCGGATTTTATGGTAATTTATATTTTATACATAACAAGAGGCATATCTAGTGCTATTTATATCAAATTCAACAGCAATAGTAAAAAAAAATAATCAAACTATAGTAATTTATTTATCTGTCTATGTATATACAGATGATAAATACTAAGGCATAGTATATTGACTAATTGATGTATTAAAATAAATTAAAGTGTGAATAACAATATAGAGTATATGAATAATAATATTAGTATAGAGTTATGTAGAGTATTATTTTTCGACGTGCAGTTCTAAAAGTTTATAGAACAGTAGAGAACTTTTAAAATAAAGGTGTAATGGACATACCTTTAAATAAGGACGAAATATCTACATCAATTTTGTATTTTGTAGCAAATTTTTTTTCATTCTTCTTTACGCAGAGAAGCTTCTTTAATAACAAACTGTTCACATTTGATCAATCTGCTAAATATATCGGTAGAAGATTCGATTCTGCGATCACGACATTTTGTTTTAACAGCAGCTTTGTCTCCTGGAAAGGTTTACTGAAAAGTTTCCCAGTTTTATATTCGTGACATTTATATTTTTAGCATGAAGGCTTTTGTGATGAGGATTTTAATTATTACCTTATATACATTTTTTACTTTTGCTGTAGCTCAAGGGCGTCAAACTAAAAGGCTAACTTGAGCTACACAAACAAGATTCAAATTTAGGTAGGCCGAAAAAAATCAATATTCCTAGAATTGAAGGTTTATTTCGATTAATGCATTATATAATGAACGTACATAAAAGAACTACAGAAGTTCAATTTTCACGTCCTGACATTTGGCATCGCACCTCTTTCCTTTCATAACTGAAAATAATTACTTGCACCCATAAGTACGATAAGTAATTACTTGTACGATACGAGTTGCCCAATCGGTATAGTGGTTAGCGACGCTGACTGCGGTGCCGTAGGGACTGGGTTCGAGTCCCGGAGAAGACTTAGATGTTTGTAAATGTATAGTGCCTGTGCGGCATGGGGTACTCTAAATTTCCGTAGAGTTGAAGTCCTCTCGTGTGAGGTTGGTGGGAGGCCCTTGACCACCACTAGGGTTTTCTCCCTCTAAATTGGGGTGGAACTGAGCAAAATCGTACTGTCACCTGCATGGTGCTCAAAGCTAAGGCTGACAGAGGTAAAAATTCTAGCCCTTAGCCATGATGAATTTCGCGGGCCTCGATCTGACTTCGTCAGGCAGGTGGCATTAGTCACAACAACAACATAACAGTACTTCCAAACATAGAAATGGCTTCATATTCAAGTTTTCAAACCTGGTTGGTAATAAATTTAAAAAATTTTGGCACACCCATTTCACTGAATTTTTCCTTCAAATTTGAGTTGCACTGAATCCCGATCACCTCCATATGCATATGGGTCTGAGTCTACATTTATTGAGAAAATCGAAGAAAACAAACAAAATTTGTCATCTAAAAAAATTATATATATATATATACAATTTTCTATTACGTGCACCAATCCGCACAAAGCTTTAGTTGGAAAATCTGAGTCCTATATTATTACACTTTGACTAAAATTAATGCAAATCAGTTGTTTTTACAGCAAAATACATTTAGTTATTTAAAAAGACATCTTATAATTCAATCTATATTTTCAACTTTTCGTTCAACAATGATTATTATTGTTAATTATTTAACAGTTGAACATTTAATCAACTTTTCTTAAGGTATTTTGTTTGTATTTTTTATACTTATTTCAACATTTTTCATCTGTTAAAAAGTCAGTAAATAACTTTTGACATATATTTTAGATATTATTTATGCTTAAATGCCGTATTTATATCTGATTGTGGTATATTTAAAATAAATGAACGCATTTGTTTTATAATAGCAAAAAGAGAAAATAATTTATAAGGCGTTTATATAGCGAATTCTACCTGCCTTATTTTTATATATTTTGCGTTGGTTTGTTATTTCATTATATATTATTTTGTGCTAATATATTAGCCGGGCTGCAAAAATGCTCTTTTTGAACCGCATGCTGCCCACGGGCCGCGAGTTTGACACCCCTGCTGTAGCGTGTAATGGGCTCAATTCATGTGACGTTATAGTCACACGATAAAAGCAATCATGTGTTTCTAGCTGATCAGTTCATGCGCTCCGTTGTTGTCAACTTTTGATTTTTTCAGAAACTTCCTCTTAAAAAATAAATTAGTCAACAACATTATGCACCTTTTAAAGCTCATTTTAATTCTCTAATTCTTTTGCAAGATCGTTGAAATAACAATAATAATAGTAAAACTTGTTACATCTTTTCCCCCCAAAATTTCATTTTTATTTGCAACTATGTATTATAAAGCAGAACTCCCGGAAGAAAATAATTAATTTTTTCAAAAAATAAATTCACAATAAAACCTATTATTGTTTTAATTAACTTAAATAGTGTGAGAAAAGCTTTTATTTTTAATAGTTTTTTTTCCTTCCTTTTTATTTTTTCCGCTAGAAAGAGAAGAATCAAGAATAGTACGACAGAACACAATTGCACGTATGACCTATTTTTGCTCAAGCGGTGACCCAAATTTGTACTAAAATTCAAAACATATGAATGGAACGATGAAGAAATAGGAAAAACTGTACAAAAAAAAAGAAAAGAGATCAGCAAGAGTAATATGTCTTTTTTCTGTTCTAAAATAACAAACAGATGCCGTTTGGATCTTCCTTCTAAGTTGGCTACGGTCAATGGTCTGTGACGGCGTCATGAGACATGAGGCCACGTGACCGTTGTCTTGACGACGGGTGGCACAGTCCACGAGGGAGGTGATTCAGAGGGGGAGGGAAGGGGAGTTAATTACTACCGGTAAGTGCCAACTAGACAAAAAGGACTAAATTGAGCGAAGCTGTGAAAACAAAACCTCCGTACAATAAAGTCTGGAAAACGAGTTTTAAATTATCCTCGCCTCTTCGTCTTAATTTGAAGATGTCAGCAGTTTTCTCACACGAGGTTTTCATCAGAGTTGGTATCTTCACAGTCTTTTCCAATTATGGATTTCTAGTGAAAGATGAAGGATGTGTTTGGATGTGAAACTTGAGTTGGTTTGGGTGTGCTTCGGACTAAAAATGGTCTTAACTTATTTTTAAGAACTGTTTTAGCAATTTATAACTTTTTTTAAAATATGAAACTAGTTTGGTGAATTTTTAAAATTTATTTTATTCTAGAGCAGGGGTCCACAGCCTTTTATCTATGACGTGTCAAACCAATCTACAAATATGATTCAGCGTGACATACTATATGAAATATTTGAAACAATTCGATTCCCGCGATAATGTATGGGGAGTTAGGGAATAGAGTCCAATAATATTGATATTTAGCGCATATTATATGCATTAAGTTTGCATCATTTAATGATACTTCTTAAGATAAAAATAAACTTCATAAAATATTACTATTTCTTCAACAAAAATAAAAATAATTAAAATTGTATATTACGTATTTTTTAAACATATTTATTTCAATAAGAAATAGACAACATAAAATATAAGTATTCCCCTGCATTACAGTTAAATTAAAATTTTAAGGCGAACCTAATGCTTGCGCCGCTCTACTTTCATGTAGCAAAATTAGGGGTTTAATGTGTGGTTTTTAATTTAACACGATTCTGAGCATTCAGTTGTTAAACAATTTCTTTGTAGACTCGAAATATTTTTCATATGAGGAAAGACTTTTTACTTACATTACATATATAGAACCAAAAGCGGAAAGCAGAGTACATGAAATTTTCCCTCTTCAAACAATTAAATGTCTCCAGTAATGACATTCAATAATTTACAAAATAGCTGTAAATTTATGTTTTAAGTTATCTTTCCCAGATTTTTTCGTGATTCTGTAAATATGCATTACAAATTTATCAACTTCGATCCATTCAAAAATTGACAAATCTGTGAAGTAGTGCCAAGTTGCATTGAGAATTATGCCTTAGGTTGCTAACGCCTGTTCCAAAGATTTATTTGCTTTCATATATCCCCATGTTCGCTTTTTTTTTCTTTAAAAAATTAAAAATAATAATTTTACTTTTTTAGAGAAAAAAAATTAGTTGTGAATTATATATATAATTCTTTTTTAATTCCCTCTATTATATTTCACACACTCTCCCTATATATATTTATTTATATATAAATATATTTTGTTCAAATTTTTTCAATCATTAATAAAATATTTTCTATTCATCCACTCAAGATCAAATACATTTTTTTAACTTGAAGCGGATGACACTTGATGTTAATGCAGTTTTTTCAAAAATTAATTAATTAATTCTATTTAAAATATGAATAAATAGTAACAAACAAAAAATAATAGTCCAACATCATATGTAGAAAAGAAAATGGAAAATTGTATTTTGCCACTTAATATTGTGGTTCTGTAATATGTACAGTCGGACCTTTATATAACGGAGTAACTAAATCCTCCCCAAAAGTTCGTTATAATGAGGTTCAATTTTCTTTATAAATCACATAAAACAAATTTTAAATTCATAAACACTGTATATTAAAAAAGTAATCACTCACACCGTTTTGTAAATTAATATATATTTATTTTATATATCTTATCTATAAAAAAAGAAAGAAAAACTGCAGTTATTGATCGCACTGTTCAGCTACACGAGGGCTTTTGGCGATTGACCACGTAATTTTGAACTATGGTCAAGTGACGTGGACGACACCTGATAAGAATTGACAAAAAGAATACATAAAAAAAATACATAAACGGGACCCGCTCTGTACAAATATAAATAAATTCTCAATTTTTCAAATTTGATGTATTACTTTGCTATTCCTTTTTGAAATGACCTTCAGGATAAGAGACATCTTAGTTTTTATAAAAACTAGAGCACCTTATCTTAGTTATATGAAATTGCTTAAGTAAACAGTGATTATATTTACATAAAGAACTGTAAATTTTTTAATAAAACAATAATTGATACATCTGAAGGCTAAACACATTTCTACTGTTATTCAGAACATACACAAAAAAATTCAGCAAATTATTTTAAAACCTTTATGAGCCATCGCTGTCCCCGTTTGAGTTTTTCGAAAAAAACACATTTCGGGTAAAACACATTTTAAAGTTTGACATCTTATGTAAAGTTATGGCATCTGCTTTTACTAAAACACTTGTAGTTTTTGTTCTAGTGAATGGAAAAAAAAAAACATGGTATTTTTATAAAGCTAATAAGATGGCCTATAAAATAAAATCATAAAAAATCATGATTTTAGGGTAGTCGGATACCTTAATTAATGATCTGTAAGTTTCTATTACACTTTTCTATACATTTTTTGAAATCAAGAGGGAGATTGCTTGTTGAAATTTTCATCACAGTTTGTAAGAATCTATATTTGATCTTGTTGACCTTCATGAAAAGAAAACTTTGCACACAAGTGTATCTCGACTCAAATACAGAAAACATTTTCTCCGTATTTGATTTTTTGATTCTCTTGGAGGGTTCGAAAAAAGTCTTTGCTAGCCAATATTTGTTCACCCCTGTTCTAAATCAATGACATTTGCATACTTAAGTTAAATTTTTTGAAAATATTATTTTTCAAGCTAAAAAAAGTACTTTGCTAATTTTTCATGCAGAATTGGGGGTGGAGAGGAAGCAATTGTTTGGCTAGAATAATATCGAAAATATAATTTAAAGCTATCGTGATTTTTCAGAAGAGTTTTTAAGTAAAGGGAGTCTAAAAAAATAATTTTTGTGGTTTGTGTATGTATTACAAACTAAACATGGAACATTATAAAATATTTTTTTAAAAAATATATAATTTCGAGAGTACATAATTATAATTACTCAAATATTTCATGTTGTGCAATATTTACTCTGAATTTACTTTTATTATTTTCTAGCCTACTGTCCCAACGTGTTAAACTGTTCTAATAAAATTGAGCAAAGGTAAAGAAGCATATGTTGTCAGTTCCTGTAATGGTAATGAATTTATAAGATTGTACATAGAGTTGACACGATTCAACATGTTTTGAAGCAAATTTAATAAAAAGTTTTGATAACTGCATCAAACCGTAATTGAAAAAGAGGCTGTTACACATACTGTCAATTAAACAGATATTAATGTTGTCAGAGAAACATTAAAATTATATATTACAGAAATTAAATGGCGAATTCAATTGATTCGAGCAGTTTGACGGTCGTTTCACAGATCATTAACGCAGGTGCAAGGCTTGAAAAATATATAACTCTTCTCTTCATATTTCTTATCAATAAGATATAATTTCAGTATATGAATTTCGTAAAGAAAAATGAGAAATGATGTAACTGAAGGAGGATTTAGAGAACACAGATACTTCCTTCTGTACGGATCTTGCGCTAGATCAATAATGACCATTTTTTAGGAAAAAGGACTATTATTAGCCATAAAAAAAGAAAATCTTTTGGTGAGCCAAGCTGATACAATTTATTACGAAGTGTGCAATAAAAGATAAGCAGTACTACATTTTAAAAACTTTTTAATACTAACCCAGTGTTTCTCAAAGTGTGGGCGCGCCCCCTGGGGGGCGCGATAAAGGGGGGCGCGAGCGTATCGAAAATTTAAAGATTTTTTTTAAAAAAAAATAACCGGAAAGAGAAGTAAAACAAAAGGCTTTCTTCCATCATAAAAAAAAATACACACAACAACACTGACATAATTTATGTTTATTATCTGGTTTTTTCCGTCATCAAATAGCTATCTTTGTTCCCAAAACCAAATTAAAGAAACAAAAAACATTTTGTTTTATTTGCTGTATTTCCTCAATGAGAGATTTTTTTATTACGTTTTAACATAAAATATTACTCGTTAAAAGAAAAACGAAACCCAGACCCTGAGAAAAATTCTAAGAAGATAAACATTTCACCACTGTATTTATTATTGTGAAATACTGTACATTAGAGTTGTAGAAAAAGAAAAGGAAGTCATGATTCACTTTTCAGCCAGGCTGCATACTACGTTTGCTAATCATTTGATTGACCTTCAATCTTATGGTATGGTTATTATCAATATTAGTTCCCTCCCATCTCTTTTATGCGTTTGCTTTTCGCTTAGGGAAATTGTAAATAATTGAGTTTTGCGATATTTGGAAAAGAATTGATTGGTTTAACATTTCTGTAGGATAATTGAAAAGTGTCTGATTTGCGTCCTTTATTATGGTCTTGTACTTTTGAATCATTTTAGTTCAGTTTTATTGGATTTTTTCTCAAATCATCAAAGAATTGAATAGTCCTTGAAAGAAGGTAAGTATACTTTCTATAAATTAAAATATTCACTAGAATTCCGATTTGTATCGTGTACAGTAAAAATAATTCTAAACAAATGATTGGGGTGACTGAGTCCCCCGCACTACCATTAATGTTAGTATCGAGTACGCGCCTGCTCCCGGGTTAAAACATTTTGAAGTCTTCTCGCTTTAAATGTTAAAAAGTAACACAATTATTCTTCATCGGAATTTTATATTCTTTTCATAATTTAACATTAATTCTAAATGCTTATTGTGTGAGGTTTAAAATTACAGTTCTTTTAAACAGTTATTTACAATTATAGCATTTATCTAAAAAAAAAAAAAAATCATTTTACATTTTTGTATACAATGTCGTGCACACTGTTTTACTCTCCTTACAGTTCAGCTATTATATCAAGAATAATGTTTTATTTTTTTAAAAAATGAACTCGTGAGAAGAGTCGGTGTTTCAGCCAGTATACGTTTGATGTATCAGTACTGAAGAAGGTATTTCATAAATAATTTCTTATTACTGAATTTGGCCGCGGTAGCCGAGTGGTATAGGTATCGGATCGTGGTTTGCCTTGTCACGAGTTCGAGCCCAGTACCACTAAAGACCCGCCGTGTAGGGCAGCGATGCACGTTAAATCTGTTGAGAGTTGAAACGTTTTCCCGTTGGTGTGGTGTGGTAGTTAGGAGAGAGGGGTGCCAGCTCAGGTGTCATCCACGTTACTTGACCATGGTTCAAAATTACGTGGTCCGTCGTCAAAAGCCCTCGTGCAGCTGAACAGTGCGACGTTAATATTTAATCAATCAATCTTATTACTAAATTAAGAACAAGTTTAATAATTATTAGGGACTTCCACGGGCTTGTCTTGTAGAGGAAAGTTTTTCAAAGGAAGGTTTAATATCAGAAATTGACACTTAAAGAGTTATTTTTCTATATTTAGCTGAGATCTATATTTTGTCTTCAAGGCATCCACTGCAGAAAATCCGGTTTGAAAAAGGTAGGATGTTGAAAATGGTAATAGTATACGAAGTGCTTTTGTTTTCAGTACAGATAATTCCTCATTCACCTCTACCCCAAATTCAAAGAGCGATTTATTACAAAATTGCCTTTTAATTTTCACTGGATGTGAAATCTATGAAGATTTCTTCTTTGGAAGTTGAGAGCCCTTCTGGAGTATCTTGAAATAGATCCCTAATCCACTCGTAACTTGCTACCAAGCTGTCCTCATTCAGAAAATACTTTTTAAAATTCTTTGCCAACATAGCTAAATGATTTTACATGTTTTAAAAACAACTTTCACATGTTGTTCTACAGATTTGTAAGTTTTAACACATATCGAGCTGGGGCTTTTTTTCCACATCATTTACTTCAGTAGTGGTAAATCCAAAATTTAAGTATTTTTGAGAAGATCGCCTTGATTTAATTTTCGGAACCATGCTCGTTCGTCTGTGTACTTGTTGATTCTTTATTATGGTCGAATGTTTGCTTACGACTTAAAAATGTATGTATGATATTGTTTTAATCTACTGCCGTAAATACTTAATTACCATGAATTACAATTAACGTGGAAATTAAAAAATGTACATTCAAGCTAGATTCGGTAGCTATAGGAGTATCGAGTCGACCAAAACTGACTGGAATTGTACGAGGAAAAGCATTTTTACATGTTTTGCGCGGACGTCCGATAGGTTGCCCAGACTCACGCAAACGTACCCTATAATGCCAGATGTGATGGATATGATAGAGAGCGACATTGATTAGACTATTTTTCTAATGACATTTGTACTTTGAGAAATGAATGCTGAAGGAAATAAATCTTTAATTAAATACATCATTTTGCGATCTGTTCCAATTTAACAATTAGAGAAAGAAAAAGAACATAATTCTAAGTAATATATATTTTAAGTAATTTTCTTAAAATATATATATTACTTAAAAGTTACATATACACAAAATTTAATGTACTTATCGTATTAATTTGTACGGTTTATAATTAAGATCGTATTGTAACTTTAGCGTCTCTCTCTCAAAGTGCATTTTTTTGCAGTAAATACATTATTGTTGTACAGGGAGGGGGCGAGACAAAAATTATGATTGAAAATTGGGTCGCCAGTATTGAAAGTTTGAGAAACACTGCTTTTAATGCATGAGTGGTGCACAGAGTATTTTATGACTAATTAATTAATACTAAATTAAGAACAAGTTTAATAATTATTAGCTACTTCCATGGGCTTGTCTTACAGAGCAAAGTTTTTGAAAGGAGTTTTAAGATAAGAAATTGACCCTCTGAGTTCATTTTCTATATTTAGCTGATATCTATATTTTGTCTTCTAAGCAACCACCACATTTTGTAATATGTTCCAATTTAAAAATCAGAGAAAGGAAAAATAACTTAGTAATTATCCTATTACTTAACTTTTTTTTTGCTTAAAAGTAACATATACAAAATTTAATACTTATGTCATGAATTTGTACGGTTTATAATAAATATTGTTGCTTTATCGTAAAAGTGCATTATTATTGCATTCAGTAAATTATTATGTATAAGGGGGGCGATAAAAATTGTGATTGAAAAGGGGGGCGCCAGTATTGAAAGCTTGAGAAGCACTGTACTAACCCAATGGATAAACCAATGACTACATTTCATGTTATCCATTTTTTAAAACTAAAAATAATTTAAAAGATAATGTATGAAATAAATACCGTATATCCCACAACGTATAACGCACATCTATACTTTCAGACATTTTATTTAGTTTTTAGGTATATTTGCCTTATAACTCGCACTCTTTTTTTAAGGAAGAAATCTAAAATGTACACGTGTACAATGTTCTTAACTTTTGGCAAAAACGGTTCACATGAAAACAATAATTCCAAAGGGACGTACGTCTTAAAACTTTTTGAGGTCCTGGGCCTGGAGACATCTTAAGATTTTTTGAGACCCTGGGTCCCTATTTAAAAGTAGGCCCTACCTATGACCTGTAAAGTAGACAGTGTACAGCATGCATTTTAGACGATACCAATTACCGCAAGTAATTTTGATGCCAGTTACTTCCCCAGAGGGAAGCACCTGAGCTCTGCTGATGCGAAATTTGTACTTAGGAGTTTAATTTTGCCGAGAGCATCCACGCCAAACGGACATTCAAGGAATTTTTTTATGTCGTATAATCATACGACAGGGCCGCTGTTGATTTTCTGCATCAGGAAAATCCACCAACTTGGGCCGGGGTTGAATCTGCAGCCTTGGGTACAGAAGGCTAGCGACAAACCAACAACGCCACCCAGCCGGGAAGGAAATAACTGTGCACGGCTCTCATAATCTCAGAAACTCGACACAAACTAGCTCGTCCGACGGCAGCATTTCAAATAAATGATTTGACTGATCGTTTATGGTATTAGACCTAGGAATGGACAACGGTCTTACAACTGTTGCCAGCTGACATGTAATTTGAAATTCCCTGTTTTTCGGAGAATATGTACCGGCGTAATATTCGAAAATTAAAATTATTCAGATAATGATCTTATTAAGGGTGAGGCAGAACGAAACCAGGCCCCCACCGAGGCTGAGGGCCCGCGCCCAATTGGCCCACCCCTTAAAACGTCCCTGCAGTTCACGAAATACCTCACTTCACCGTAGTACTCTGCTGCTTAGCGAAGAGCATACACATTTTTTATAGGAACCGATGCCAAAATCTAATTTCGCGAAAGATGTTTTCATCCACGTGCACGAGATGGATGGACGAAAACGATGTAAAATAGTGGATAAGAAATATTTGTTGAAAGCTCCCTGGTGTTTTAAAGCAGTGCTCCTCAACCTTTTTATCGCTGTGGACCGTTCAACGTTTGATAATTTTACCGCGGAGGGTGGGTCACGTTGATTGTTTTCATTTAACAATTTTAATTTAGTTACATTTAAATATGCCTTCAGAATAAAATATAGTTACACCAAAAATGAATAAAAGTGATTTAACATGGAACATAAAGCGATTTCTGTGAAAAGTTGCTCAAATCCGAGAGAAATCACTACTTTAAAAAATGGCAATAGTTTAATGTTCTTTAGGCGGCCCGGCACCATTTGATCCACGGACCGGGGGTTGCGGAACACTGTTTTAAAGAATTCAGCAAGTCTTTTATGTTCAGATCCCATCGAACGGATAATACGCAGAAATTGCTGAATGGACAAATTTTTGTTGTCCCAGGCGGATCGACGCCGTTAGTTTCAGCCTTTAGATGTGTGTTCAAATAAACAATTCAGTTGGATCAGTGACTAATAGGTAGCATGCTCGCTTCGTATGCCTAAGGTTGCGGGTTCGACCCCGACTGGAATCGATAGATTTTCTGGATGTGAAGAAATCATAGGCACGTATGTCATTGATTATGACGTAAGTAAAAGATCCCTTGAGTATCATTTTGGTTCTGGTACTCTAGGCAATATCTAGCATCCAACGAGAGCTTGAACTAATTCAAACGTCAAAAATTTACTTGTGTGCCAAAAGGCAGCCTGTTCGTGATTAAATAAATAAATAAAACAATCAAAGAAAAATTATAACGACAGTGGGAGAGTTGAAGGGTGGAAAAAACATTTATCAAAGGAAACTAAATGCTTGTGTAGAGATCTAATTTTTACTATGCACATTTTTTCTTTACTTTTAAAGCTATCATTTTTAAACGTGGCGTATAACGCGCATTCGTGTGAATTTCGATCTTATTTTTTTGGTCTTAAAATTGCTTGTTATATGACAAGTTATAAGGTACTTTTTTAGTTAAATATAAGGTTAATAAATATATTTTAAGAAATTTATGCATATTTATTAGGATGGGTTTATCTTTTTGCGAATGTCCAAAAAAATTAAATATTGTTCTAAAATATGGGTCAGCTCAGTAAGAGCATCAAAACGAGTTGTGTCAGGCCCGTGGACTGAAATTAACCATCTCTACTCCAGCTGATGGTAAAAGAATATTTGATCTCATGTCATTTGTTTTGAATATAATTCGAAATAATTTTTTTGAATTTGCATTTGCTGTCATCCGAAGACGACTGAAAAGGTTAAGTTCAAGGTCAATTTTGATGGATGAAAATGAGTAAGTAATAATTTTGAGGAAAACTTTCTTTCAATATCTGGTCCTGTGAGATCGATCGGTTTGACAACTTCTCAAGACATGATTCATCTCCAGTTCAACAGCCTTAAATTCTTTCTCTGAATTTAATTCTGAGGTTTATAATTTTAGCTCTTTTCACATAATTTTTTTCAATGTTTATTTTCAATTTAATTTATCTTAATTATTGTTGAAAGGACCTATCCATTTTCAGCCGCCCTAATTTGAATTCTTTTTCTTTTCTGTGACCTTGGAATCATTTTTCTAATGCAGATTCAGTCATGGAGCTGCATGTGCTTTGATTGTAACTTTATAACATATCAATCGTTGCCCAAATTTTAATATGTATTTATTAGGTTGGTGCTTTGAAAAATGTCGGATTTTCTTTACTCGTGAACGTTTGTTATCCTGCTTTCGTTCTGCTTTTGTTTTTGGCATTAACTCAGCGTTTATCAAACTGTGGGGCGCACTCCCCCTGAGGGGTTGTGATAACTCTACCTGAGGGCGTGGGCATATTTAAGGTATCCGACTACGTTCAGAACCACGATTTTGCAATTTTTAAAAACATTTAGATTAGAATACACGCATAAAATTGTTTTAAGAATATTATTTCAATAAAAAAATTAATGTAATATTTTGGTAGAAAATGAACTTAGAATTATTTATTTTCAAAATATTCTTCTTTTATGGAAAATATATAATAATAATAATTTGCTTACATATATAGCTCAGTCATCTGTATAAAGCATGAACTAAGATGTTTTCAATATATAACTTAGGAGTGGATTTATCCACATTTTAATACATCAGAGTGGAGAAATTTTTAACAAAAAACACCGATAATTATTTCAATTGGTAGTAACTCTGAAAATAATGCGGATTTTTCTAAAGTCCTAGCTCAGGCTCTCTGGAGAAGTCTTAGCTGTATATTAGCGAAATATTATTGCTATTGAAGTATTTTTAATAAAAGGAGAATGTTTTAAAAATAAATAATTCTAAGTTTAATTTTTGCCAAAATATTGCATTTAAATGATTTTTTTATTGTAATAGTATTCTGAAAACAATTTCATGCTTGTATTCTAATCTAAGTGGCACTAAATATTTAAACAAATATTCGTATGTACACTTTTGCAAAATCACGGCTCCGAACGTAGTCGGATACCTTAAAAGTCGAAAACAAAAGATTATTTAAAAAATATTAATTTACCGAAAGTAAGCAAACAAAGTACATTCTGACATAATAAAAAATAAAACTCACGTTTACAGTGATATAATACTCTTATAAATATATTAGCACTGCACAATATATTTTATAATTAATTTAACAATAGTAAGTTAGAGGAACAAGTTTAACAATTACTATTGACCCCATGGTACTTATCATTTATAAAATAATATACAAAAATTAGTGTTTATCTTGATAATTTGTACGGTTTGTAACTAAGCCCTTAACTGCCACTTAAATGTTACGTGATTCTTTCCCCAATTGCCACCGTTCTCCACGTAGACGCGCGGATGTGATGTATTGGGGGAATAAGAGATAAGTAAGCAAATTCTCTGAAATAAATAAATCCTTCGCAAACACTGTCAAGATCCTTTTATTGCATTCCAAAGCCTTCGGAATAATTTTATGGATAGCAGTGCACAGAAAAAGATCGGAAAGACGTATATATACGTCCGGGGCAATCGACATTTTGCCTGAGCGAGACGTTTATATACGCCGGTGGCACTTAAGAGGTTTAATTCGTATTGCAGCTTTAGAATGAAAGCATAGTATTATTGAATTCAATATATTGTTATTGTGTGGAAGGGACGTGCGAAGAAAATTATGACTGAATATTGGGTCGCAAATATTGAAAGTTTAAGAAGCAGTGCATTAACTCATTTTTAGTCCGGTTGTCCTTTGCCAAAGTCCCATTTCAACAAAGAAGATGTTCTCAAAAGTCTTCCATTTTGTTATTTCTTTTGAAGTTCGTAAGCATATGAATTCAACCGATATCCGTTCAATTTTTATATGAGTATGAACTTGGTAATAACGCTGAAAATGCTGTAAGCAATATAAAGAAGGCATTTGGGGAAGAATGCTGTTAACAATCGAAAGGTGTAGCATTGGCTTGAAAAATTTCGGTCTGGTGATATTTCCCTACAAAATGAACCACGAGGAAGACCCAAAACATTTGTGAAAAATGATGCTCTGAAAGCATTGGAGGTGTAATGACGGGAGCAAGTAAAATTGCTTAATTACTTGATAGCGTGAGGGCTCACACAGCTTTTCTGCCAAAAGGCATTTTATTCCAAATTAATTAAACATAACAGTATATTCATTAGTAAAATGATAATGTTTATAGCCTTTCACTGTAGAAAAGTTCTAGAACAAACTCAGTTCATTACAGAAGTTGCTCCGACGACTCCGGCACTCCGTCTCTCAAAAGTCTGCAATGTTCATCTCCCTTGGTCCTTGAGGTGCGGCTGCCCCCGCAAACTCTATCAAGTGTCTTAGAAGGAAAAAAAACTGAAGAGGAAGGTAATTTCGAAGATTGACGGAGATCGAGTGGGTCCCGTCAACTTGCGAGCCGACCCTTTAAACTCCCTGGGAGGGCCACTTTCACTCCCCAAATCATCTCTGATTGGCAAGTGGAGTCGATCTGCACACGGCTGTCCTCATTTTAGTCCCACTCCATTGGTGCTTGGAGACAGCAGGCTGACTGATCTGAACCCCACTCCGACGCCGTATTTTGTGCACCATCTGGAGGGCTATAAATCGCACTGTCACATTGACACTGAGAATGCGTGTTTATCACGACTGGACGAAATTCCTTTTCATTCAAATGGTTTGCGGCTCACATGTCCGAGGGTGACCCAACAAAGGATACTATTCACAGGAGCATTCTTTCTGTATATCAATGAGGCTAAAATTGTCTGGATATAGGAGAAAGAAAGGGCGGTGCAACATCAAGACCGTTTTAAGAATTGGCTCACATCTGTTATCCCATGGGCTTAAGAGAAGAATACCCATTCTGATGATTTTGGTATCTTGGGAAGATACAATGTTCCATCTGGACATCTTGGTCACCCTGCCCGTCAATCTTGAGAAGTATTTTCGTCGAGTGTTCTACTAATGAGTCAACGTCACAGAGGAAACGTATCCAACTATATCTCTTATATTGCCAGAGCATTGATGAAATGCATGGAAAATTGAAAATTGTACGCTCATCACTTGTTTATCGGCCCAATACTTCTTCATGATAACGCTCAACGAAACGAAGAGGCTCGTTTTTCCAGTTGGAATTTTCGCCTGGAAATTTCTGGAAACATCGTTGACGCTAGCATATGCTCAACGTACGTTCTTCTCATATACTTTAATATTACTACTTGTACTTTCCGTTATATTGAAGCCCTTATTGAATTCATAAATAAAACTATATTGAAGGTTTTTTTGTCACTTCCCTTGTATGATTTATAAAAAATATAATTACTGTTAAAATCGAATTATATTCAACAAAACTTGCACTAAGAATAAAAACCAAGTAAATTTGTTAGTTGCTGTTGCAGCAAGTTGTTTATATGGTTCATACCCAACTATTCAAAATTTTAGTTCAGGCAAATGAAAAAAAAACGTCATTCCTTTTATGAAGACCCATGAATAAATAAGACTGCCGAGAGTAAGAATAAAGTAAGTAAATAAACGAGAAAGTTCAGAAATCGATCCAAAGGAAAACTCAAGGCCCTCTTCATATAATATGAAGCTTAATCTAAAATTGGAAAACATTTTCAGGCAGATAATTGCTAAGAACATTCCAAAAATATATAGAAAAATTTTCACATGCACATGCAAAGTTTAAAAACAACTTGGCATCAAAATACAGAAATTGAAATTTGTGTTTTAAACCATAAGAAATGTAAGGTGTGAAACAAATTCTACTCTATAAAATAGGTTGAATCATACGCAAAAAAAAAAAAAAAAAAATAATAATAAAATAAAATAAAATAAAAAAATAAAACAAAGTCCACTGATTTCTATACGAATTATTGAAGTCAAACTTTTTTAATCGAAAAAAAGTTTAATTTTTAGGTCCCATTTTTAAAGGCTGTCTTCGTCTAATATAAAAGGCTTGACTTAAGCTCTGAAAACATTAAAAAAACCACACCTCAACTTTTCATACATTGAAAGCATTTAATTAATAGCAATTCTTTTTTTTAACGTGCAGAGTGGTAAATCAATTAGCATTATAATGTCGACACTTTTAGCCAGGGACGTATTAAGGCATAGGCCACCTGGGCCAGGACCTCGCTCTCAGTTGGGGCCTCGTTTCGTTCTCGACTCTGTATTAAGATTACGATCCGGATAGTTTTTATGCTCAAATATTATTCCCGTATATATTCTCCGAAAAAACAAGATTTTCAAACTCAGTGGCGTAACGTACACCCCCGCAACGTGGGGGGGGCACAGGGCTCTAAAGGGGCCCAAAGCCTGACTGACACAAGTGCCTAACCTTTGTAAAATTCAACGTGGGGGCCCAAAACCTGGCTTTGCAGGGGGGCCCAAATGTTCTCCGCTACGCCACTGTTCAAACTGCATATAAAGTGGTAGGACTGTATATTTTGTGATGACCGTTGTTCATGTCTAGGCCTAAGTCTAATACCATGAACAATCATTCAACTCATTGAGTCGAAATGCGGTCATCGGTCGAGCCGATTTGTGCCTAGATTTTTGAGATTGAGAGTCGTACACATTTATTTGTTTCAAATTACCATTTGGGCGAGTATTTGACAATGTATGCCATATACTGTCTACTTTTAAAGATCTCAGGTAAGGTCTACTTTTGCATCGGGGCCCATGGTCTCAAAAAATCTCAAGATTTCCCTGAGCCCATTGCCTCAAAGAGTATTAAGACGTCCCTACTGTTAGCATTATAGTGTAAAATTATTGAGTGGCCCTATATCAAAATTTCTTTAGGGCCCTTTTTTGGAAAAAACAAATATAATGATCGCTTTATAAAACTTGTTTGGAAGCGCCAAAATGTTTTAAATATTGGAGCCCCGTATCACTGATACAGCTGACATGGCGGTAGCTACTTTCCTGAGCAAAATATGGAACACATTTTATAAAAAAAAAAGAATAAAATCAGACCAAAAAGAGCAATATAATAAAATGTGTTGTTTTCTACAAACAAAGAAGTCCCGAGTATGATGGAGAACTTTTCTACCTAAAAGAGAGTGTTCCAATTTCGGTTCCAGTTCTTTAACATAATGCAAATATGTAGCCTTAAGGAATGCATCTCACTCTACAGTAGCAGTTTCTTTTTCGTGAAAGAAAACGAATCAATACAATCTTTTCCCCTTGCGCGAGAGATTTCCAACGCACAGAAGTTAAACGTTGTCGGTGGAATAACCAGTTGACGCTGAATTGCAGGAAACTGTGAATACATTATCCACGCTTGAACGATTGGAGGCGACCATTTCTCTCGCAGATGCGCGCCTTTGCTTGGACGACACAGCTATCGTGTTCATTCTCTTATTATAGTGATTTGTCACGGAATTATATTTCCTTTGTCGCCGTTGCAATGAACGTTGTGGGGAAACCGATTCCAGACAAAAAGAAGAGTTGGGGCATTAAAACATTTCGTCTTGTCGAAGGCCCTGACCTATCAACACAGCATCGGCCTTTAGTCTATACATTACTTTATTCACAAAAACTTGTTATTAAAATATGTACGGCAAAGATTTTATTTTTCTTTAAGGAAAGTTGCAGTGAAGATGTTTCGCAAATCATGTTGCCGATTTAAGGACAAATATGAAGTGAACTTCAGAAAACGAACAATTGAAGAGAAAAGCCTTTTTTTTTTACGCTCAAGAATGTTTTTACCCTTTATCTACCGCATTGTGATTTACTGCAGTTTTTTTCATGCAATATTTTTTTTTAATCACTACATTGAAAATTAAGGAATATCTATATATATAAAGGAGAAAAGCGACTCACTCACTCACTCACTGACTCACTGACTAATCACGATATCTCCGGAACTATTAAACCTACAGACTTGAAATTTGGTAGGTAGGTTCCCTTCATGGAGTAGACGTCAGCTAAGAACGGATTTTGCAAAGTTCGAACCCCAAGGGGCATTACGGAGGTTTAAGGGACATTATAGATAATTATTTCCATTACTAAACTATTAGATGTACAGTCGTGAAACTTGGTACACAGATTTCTTTCATAAAGTAGAGATTCCCTACATAATGATTTTTACGAAAATTCACCTCCAAGGGGCGTCGAGGTCGCTTAAGGGGCGTAACACATAATTATTTCCATTTTTAACCTATTAGACGTACAGTCTTGAAATTTGGTAAGCGGATTCCTTTCATAGAGTACAGATCCCCTACAGAATGGGTTTTGTGAAAATCGACTCCCAAGTGGCGTTGTAGAGAATTAAGTGGCGTTATAGGCAATTAACTCCTTTTTTAAACTATTAGACGTAAAATCTTGAAATTGGGTAAGCAGATTCCATTCACTGAGTAGAGATATGCCGTAAGATGGGTTTTGTGAATATCGTTTCCTAAGTGGCATTGCGGGGGCTTAAGGGGCGTTATAGATAATTATTTCCATTTTTAAACTATTAGACGTACAGTCTTAAAATTTGGCAAGCGAATTTCTTTCATGGTGTAGAGATCCGCTACAAAACAGTTTTGGGGGAAACTGATCCCCAAGGGTCACTGAGGGGGATTAAGGGGCGTAATAGATAAATATTTCCGCTTTTCAACTAATAGAAACACCTGCTTGAAAATTAGAAGGTATGTTCCGTTCATGGAATAAAGTTCCTTTTACAAAGATTTTTGCGAAAACGGATCCCAAAGGAGTGGGGTTGCGAGGGATTAAGGCGTGTTATAGAAAAATTCCTGTTTTTGAATTTAACTCATTTATTTGAAATTTGTTGAGCACTTTTCTTTAGTTGAATAGAGTTCCACTAAGAATGGATTTTACGGAATTCAACTCCAGGGGAAAGCGGGGAGAGTTATTGGGGCGTATTGATTGACAAAATTCCCGTTTTCGAACGGCTAAGACTACAATAATAAAATTTGGTTTGCATGCTTCTTTTGTTGAATTGGAATCCGCTAAGAGTGCTCTCAACGATGTATTGATGATAAAAATTTTCGTTTTTGTTCTGTTAGATTTAGACTTGAAATTTAGCACGCATGCTTATTTTATGGAGTAGAGATCCACTGAAAGTTGCTTTGGTGGAAATCCACTTGATTATTAGGTTAAGTGTGAGCGAAAAAATCTTTATCCTTCTATTTTAGATATAAATAGAAATTAGATATTATAATTTATGTTCTTTTTATATCAAGGGGCGAGAGTGTAACAGCTATAAATATATTTTTCAATACAATCGAATTCTTAATGCTAGATATCAATAATTAATATATATGTAAACAGTATACATATATACAAGACCGTGAAATACCCAGTGAAGCGGGTGGGTAATGGCTAGTACAAAAATAAAATACTCAAATTTGGGGAATCTAATTAGTTAGAGCTAATTAATTACTTAAAGATATTCGACTGTAAAATTAGTTATACACATTGTCCACTTAAAATAAATAGTCAAATCGTTTTCTAAGGTCTTCATTAACATACAAAAGAAAAATAAGACACTAACCTTTTGGCATTAATTATTTTTCTGGAACAAAACATTTTTCGTTATCCGCTGAAAACGCCGTCAGTTAAAAATGCGATTTCTGTTTAAAACTATTCACCTTCTCCGCTAAAATACTCATCATAGAACCCGTGCTGCCCTATATCTTGGAAGAGTGGATTTAAAAGAATATTCCTGCTAAGTAACATCAGAATATTCGTAAAAATGGTTATTCTATGTAATTTAAAAGTGAGTGGTACTTATAAGTACTGTCGGTAGATAGAGGGTTAAGGTGAATGACTACGTTCAGAAATCATGATTTTAAAAAATCATATAAATGAATGATTTGTTTGATATTTAGAGTCACCTGAATTAGAATATACATATAATTTTTTTTAAGAATAGTGTTACAGTAAAAAATTATTTAAATACAAGTTTTGGCAGCAAAGGAAGAAAGAATAACGTAACTTCATAGTATTCTCCTCGGATGAAAAATGCTTCTATAAGTATACTATTTTGGCTGTATATAGTTAAATCTTCGATACTGGGGCTTGACTCGAATTTTTAAAAAATTCCCCTGACTTTCAGAGTTGAGGTCAATCGAAATAATAACGGGTGAACTCTGCTTAAACTTCTCTACTCTGATATAATAAAACATGAATATATAAATCTACTTCTAATTTATATAATTCAAAAGTCCTGAAACAGGTTGTGTACAGAAATTTTAAAGCTATATATATAGCCAAAATACTGCTGCTATAGAAGTAATTTTAATGTTCAAATGATATTCCTGGACAGTGGCGAACTCAAGGGGGTGTTCTAGGGGTCCGGACACCCCCATAGCCCTTGATTTTTTTTTCTCGATAGGTTATAATCCTATGTATATATTACTTAAAATTTAATTATGTATGTGTTATTAATAATTAATTTTATTAATTATTGCTAATTATTTATTCAATAATTAATTATTTATTGTTTTTGTTCCCGAAAATCGACAAAATCAAAAGAATATGCTGGGCGGCGTATTGGAGCAAGATACCAAAATGGTGGACTTACAACACTCGACCCCTCCCTCGAAAAATTTTTGTGTGCGCTACTGTTCCTGGATATTTCGAACTATGTGCCAACTGCCAACGGTGACCAGACTGCATTATTATATAATGGTCATCGTCCGCAACTGGGTATAGCTTGCCACCATTCACCATCATTACTCATTGAGTCGAAACATGGCAGTTAGTCGAGTCTGTTTGTGTCTAGGTTTATGAAATTGCGAGTTAAGCATATTTATTTGCTAAGGGTTACTGATTGTACCAATATTTTTTCCATTGGTTATATTTGGTCCACTCAAAAAGTTTGTAGGTGGAGCCTTCTTCTGGATAAGGCTCCAGGACTCCCTAGAAATCTTAAGAATTCACTGGACTTGCAATATGTGCAGAGGAATGTAAAATGCATTGTATATTTCTGTAATGCGATTAGTATGAAATGCCTTAACTGAGCAACCGGTAAGTAAAAAAGAAATGATTGGAAAAATAGAGATTCGTAAAATGAAGGTCCGACAATATATATATATATATATATATATATATATATATATATATATATATATATATATATATATATATATATATATGTATGTATATATATATATTTGTATGTATATATATGTATGTGTATGTATATATACATATATGTATATATATGTATATATGTATATATTTGTATGTATATATATGTATGTGTATGTATATATACATGTATATATACATATATGTATATATATGTATATATATATATATATATATATATGAGTAGCGCACACAGGAATTTTTCATGGAGCGAGGGTGGTTCAGGGTTGAAAGTTCACAATTCTCGTATTATACACCAATGTGCCACTTAACATATTCTTTTGATTTTGTCGATTGTTGGGAACAAAAAACAGTAAAAAAAATAAATGAATGAATAAATAATTAACGTTAATTAATAAAATTAATTATTATTAACAAATACTTAATTAAATTTTACTTACTATATTCATATGATTCTAATCAATCGTGAAAAAAATTCAAGGTCTATGGGGGAGTCCGGACTCGGGACCCTTCTTGTGTGCGTGAGCCATTTGTATATATATATATATATATATATATATATATATATATATATATATATATATATATATATATATGTGTGTGTGTGTGTGTGTGTGTGTGTTTTCCTTCGAATTCAGTATTCGATTCTAATAAAAAGACACTTCTTAGTAATATCAAGTTCGCCTTTTCAAGTAATTGAAATAATAAATTTTTCAAGATAATTAATTAAATGAATGCCATAAATGGGCTTTTTAAAAGTTTTTAAAACTGAAAACTGTATATGTATAAAAAAAATGATTGCTTTTTAAAGCAAGAGCTCCCATTATACCAGGAAGTAAAACGTCAGTCTAAATCTCTTTCCGGTAGAAAAAAATACCATTTGCTTTGAAACAAAGAAAAAGGAATGAATTTGATATTCTATTTAAAAAAAAAGATATAATTATATATTCGATTATTACACATATAAAAAGAAGAGGGAGATAAATTTTTCCAAAAATACATAAGCACTTATATTACTTTTCAAAACCACGCATTAAGTTTTCATTTAAGTTACTGGCGTATAATACCAATTGTCCAATGGGTCACTGGATATATAACTCGGCATTATATCTTGGCATAGTTTTCAAACTGACTTGGCAAAGTATATCTTTTAACAAGACAAGTCTCTTAGCAGACGAGACAGAACAAAAAAAAAAAATCGATTGACACTAAAATGCTGTAATTTTATATTGTAATTTGACATCTTTTCCCCCTAATAATGGGGGTAAATTTAAAATACATGACACCTTCCGCTGTTCCAATGCACGAAACAACTATGAAAACTTTTAGTTTTTTCGACAACTCTATTAGATTGTTATTGAGGAAATCGGTAGAGTGAAAAAACAGTGCCAAACCTTACACCAGAGCAGTGAACGAAGACATTAGAGGTAGTTTGTCCTGCCCTCCACCTGACATTAGAGCCTCGAAGGTTGTCATTTAGTGGGCAGATCTTTTTATTCGAATACATTCCCACATTTCTCTCTTCGTTTGTATCGGCCTCTGATGATGTTCTCTCTCCCCACCCCTTCTATCGTTTGGTGGGAAGCAGGAGGGATAAATCGTCTGCTACAAAAACGCAATGCGACAATCTGTCTTTAAACATACAAATTTATTCTGGGCAGGAAGTGTAATGGAAGCGTAATTGCATTCTGTGATCGGTAAACAGTAGCAACATCTTGTCGTGGAGCGTGTGCGAATGGAAGCGACACGCTATTACACGTGGTGGAAAAAAATCAGAAGTGGTTCTTGGAAAATTTTGTCTAATGAAGTTGGTTTCATCTGTTCATTCGATCATACCTAGAACTGAAACAGGTATTACGCAAAATTCTGCTAACTAATTAATTAGATCCGATATCAGTAGGACTAAAGCAGTATACTTCTCAAACTTTCAATATCTCTGCGACCCAATATTAAATCGTATTTTCATCGCACTCTCCCCCTTTCGTACAATAACAATTTATTGAATTCTTTCAATACGACTTTAATCTACAACAGGGGTGTACAACACGCGGCCCGCCAGTACGTAAGTTGCGCCTCGCCAACTCTTTTTAAAAAATTTTTAAATATCAGATTCTTAAAGTTTTTTTATTTTGAAGTTTATTTGAGGGGAAATTTATATTTTTATATATGTATATCTACAATGTATTTGCCTGTTACCTGTTCTTGTTTTAAAATAATTCCTTTTTGATAATAGATATGTCCTTTATATTAAAATAGATTTATATTTTATCAAACAGTTACATTTGATTTTATTATAGTAAATTACTCTTTTAAATTTCGAATTGCATTATGCATATGCTTTATTATGGATGATATATAATTCTCTATGTGTGTGCGACTTTAATTTCTCCTCCACCTTTTCCGTTTGGAGTGCCCAAAAAGCAAGAGGCAGTCAGAGATGTTTTTTAAAGTTTAAAAAAATATATTCAGGACGGTTAAGATAAAGAACAATGTGTACTTAATCGTTTGCGAATGACAGCACTATCAAATTTCAACAATGAATAACGAAAGATCATTTCCATAGGAAAAACGTAATTTTCAAGAAAATGGCAACACACACACTGTAATATTTTAAACATTATTTGATCATTGCATTATTATATTATATAAACATTATTATACACTGCTAGCCACCGTAAATGCAACACCAAGAAAGACAAGAGATAGCACAACAAAATTTACTTTGTAGATAACACGTTGACCAAGTATCAAATGATTAAATTTATAGACTTCTGTGAAGTATGGTTCCTGCCAGAGTAGTAGCCGCCATTGTTGGAGATCACCACTCTCTCTGCCACACGCCTCGGCATTGATTCAAAGAGACTTTGGTTGTGTTCTTGGGGTACAGCAGACCAAGCAACTTCCACAAGTTGCCAAAGATGATCTGGTGTGGCAGCTGGGGGTGTAATCTGGGTCAATCGTTGAGCAACCATGGATCACATGTTTTCTATCGGTGAAAGATCCGGAGAGCGAGCCGGCCAGGGAAGTAATTCAACCTGGTGATTGACGAAGAACCTTTGGACCCTGCATGCCACGTGTGGTCGCGCATTATCCTGTTGAAATATGGCTGTGGCCAAGCCCTGAATGTAAGGAAGGACAACTGGCTCCAAAACCTCGGAGATGTAGCGCTGGCTGTTTAAAGAACTGGCAATGCGTAGTAGAGAAGTCTGAGAGTGATTTTCAGCACCGCCCCATACCATAATACCCGGTGCAGGACCAGTGTGGTGGCGCATAACGCAGCTGTTCAGCATCCTCTCTCCACGGTGTCTCTAGACTCGAATCCGACCATCGTGGCGTTGCAGACAGATGCGTGACTCGTCAGTAAAGACAACTTCATTCCATTCTGCCACCCACATCCTTCTTTCATCGCACCATTGGCGGTGGAGACGTCTGTGGTTCTGCGTCAAGGGTAGACCAAGCAATGGATGTCTTGTGGACAGACCACTCTACTGTAAATGGCGTCGAATGGTACGCGCAGACACCGAATGATGCGTTACAGACTCAATGTGCTGTGCTACGGTTCGTGATGTGACTGAGCGATCCGTCACTGCCATGCGCACAATTTGCCTGTCCTCACGTGAAGTGGAGCACTGAGGTGGATGCGATCGACCACGTCGGATTGTCGTACCCTCCTGCATTCAACGGTCACATATCCGCATTACAGTTGTTAGGTTTCGTCCAACACGACTACCGATTTCCCTGAAAGATAATTCACAATCTCTCTCGGCCGGCCACTATCCTTCCTCTGTCGAACTCGGATACTTGATGAAAAGCTGATCGCTGTTTTCTACGAGACATAACTGATCGTTTTTTGTAAAAACCACAAGAAAAACACAATTGCCGAAATTGAAATCGTCGAAATAACAAAGCCTTAAATAGAGCTTTGAGGTGGCGCCACAGGCGCGCGTGATGTGTGTCTGCGCTGAAATTCTAATCATTTGCATATCTCACCTCTGCTAATGCATGTTGTAAATTTCATGTTATTTGCATGCTTCCTTCAGGGTGTTGCATTTACGGTGGCCAGCAGTGTGTTATCTATGTCTGTATGCATGAAAAATAATGAAAGCAATAATAATAATTCATTCTGTTTTAAATTTTCACTCCAATAAATGTTTTTTGTTTCCAAATCTGATATAAGGGTACATATTTTTATGTGCGGCCCATGAGATTATAATTTTTTTCTGAAATGGCCCTCAAGGTCATTTGGGTTGGACACCCCTGATCTACAACATGATCCACAGCGTTAATTTCCCCGGGTGTATGTATACATCTTTCGGAAGTACGATCTTTTCTGTGCTCTGCTATACATAAAATTATTCGGAAGGCTTTGGAATGAAATAAAAGGACATTGACAGTGTTTGTGAAAGATTTACTTATTACAGAGGATTTGCTTTTATTTATTCCCCCCCAATACATCACATACGCGTGCCTACGTGGAAAATGGTGGCATTGGGGAGCAAATCGCATATTTTTTATCTGCAGTTAAGGGATTAATTATAAACCGCACAAAGTATCAAGATAAGAGTTAATTTTTGTATATAAATTTGTATTTGACTAGCTCAATGGCTCACTGATAATTATTAAATATGGTCTAATAATATTGTTTAATTAATTATGAAATACATTGCGTGCAGTATTGATGCATTTATAAGCTTATTATATCAATGTAAATTTGTATTTTGTTATTAGATCAGAATGTATTCTGTTTGCTTATTTTCAGTAAATTAATAGTTTTTTTAAATAATCTTTTGCTTACAACTTTTTAATATGCCCACCCCCTCGTAGAGTTATCACCCCCAGGGGAGCGCCTCCCATAGTTTGAGAAACGATGGGTTAAAGGTTATATCATGGATCGGTAACCTATGGCACGCGTACCACATGGTGATCGGTATAATTCTCAATGGCACTCCGCAGTTCTTCACAAATTTGTCATTTTTTATGTGAGGGGAAGTTGATAAATATGGCAAATATCTTCAGAATTACGGACATTTACGGAATTACGGAACAATCTGAAAAATAACCCTAAAGATAAATTTACAGCTATTTTGTAAATTATTGAATACCATTGCTGGAGAGATTTAATTGTTTGAAGAGAGAAAATTGCATGTATTCTGCTTTCCGCTTTTGGTTCTACCTATATAAGTAAAAACATTTTCCTTATATAAAAATTTTTCGAGCCCGCAAAGAAATTAACTGGATGCTCAGTTTAGAGTCAAATTGAAAGTCATAAATTATACCCCTGATTTTGATTTATGAAAGAAGAGTGGTGCACACAAGCACTAAATTAGCTTTAAATTTTTTTACTTATCTATTTATTTAACTATAATGAAGAGAAATACTTATATTCTCTATGTTGTCCCTTTCTTATATTATTAAATGTTTAAAAATGCATAATATATGTACAATTTAAATTTTTATATTTTTGGTGAAGAAGTATTTATATTTTATGCTGTTTATATATATATATATATATATATATATAGTAAGAAATATCTTTAAATGATGCAAAAATAATATATATAAAACTGTAATATCTATATTATAGACCTCTATTCCCTAACTGTGCATGCATTATTGCAGGAATCGAATTGTTTCAAAATTGTCTTACTGTGTGACACGCTGAACCATAAGGGTAGATTGGCTTGGCACGCCACAGCTAAAAGGTTGCCGACCCCTGGATAATATCTTTTAAAATTCCTCATTCTTCTTAGCACATTTTTTGGAAATTAACGCATATGGAGAGCTAGCAATGATTATGTATATATTAGATCTCCTGGAAAGTTCTATCTTATTTTAGTATAAAAAATAATAAACTCCATAACCTTAAGAAGACTTGGTACGATTTACGAAAAGTTTTTTAATTCAATGATTTTCATAATTTTTTTGGTTGCCTCCTATATGTATGTATGATGTAAACCTGATTTTGTGCTCAAAATTTCCTGAAAAGTTAACCATTTAATTTTTTGAAACTTATGAAGTGACTTTAAAATGCTACTCCTCCTACAAATATTGACGTACATATATGAAATTTGATTCACAAGTTCGTCAAACTATGTTTAACAAAAGTTGGTATGGTTTTTGTGATAACATGATTGGTATTCATAAAATACTACTTTTTATGAGTGCTTATTGAAAATTCCTTATAAAAAATGTATATATCCTAAATTAAATGCATATCAATTTTTATTCTAGGTACTATTAGCAACAAGTGAAAAAAATTTCCAAGTATTAGGCACAATAGAGAAAAAAAAGCCTTAGCATTTTAAATGAAGGCAAACTAGTTATTTTATCTTTCTGATTTAAGTCAGTTTAAAGTTTTGATTTGCCATTGGGATGTGAATAAAAACGAACCTAAAAGTTATTACAACTCTGCGTTTTTTAAACTTAGAGCTTCCAAACTTAGTGAGTTTGTAAAACAGTACATAAAAAATAATTTAAGCTAAAAAAAATTACATTTGATTGTTTGATCGATTTTTGTCAATTGAATCGTACTGTGTATCCTTAAATAAACTTTATTAAATAATATAATTGCCATCATTATTTATGATTTCTTGCCAGCATGATGTCAATTTTTACATCCCATTTTTAAAAACCGTCTTATTTCTAGAGGCGAAAAACTGAATCAATGCATATTTGATATCCTCTTCATTTTTGAATTTTTTATCCAGCAAAAAATTTTTAAAGAGAGGAACAATTGGTGAGTTCTAGGTCCGGAGAATGTGGTGGATGTAACAGAATTCCCCAGCCTAGCTCTGCGAGTATCTAACGTGTCTCTAAAGCTGCATGTGGCCTGGTATTATCATGAAGCAGTGAGATATCCTTGTTGAACACCGCCGATCTCATTTCTTGGAATGCTGTTTTTAAATTGTCTAATTTCTGATAATACCCCTCCGAATTAAGCTTTTCATTCGTTTACTACAGCTGAAATGTATTGGTCCTCGAATGTCCCACTGCATCCACAACATTCCCTTGCTCAAGTTCAGCTTCAGCATAGAGGTGGAGAGGACATGTTTTCAGGGTTCACAATATGCACTTTTTCTTACGATCTTTTCATAGGGGATCCACTTTTCTTCGCCTGTTATTATTTGGTTCAAGAAGGGTTATATGTTGCTTCGTGCAAGCAGAGATCTGCAGATAACGAGACAATCATTCAAATTCGATTAAATCAGGTCGAACGTAAGACGAAAAAAAATTTTGTTAAAAAAATCGGTATGAAGACTAGTAATTTCACTAAATTCGTTTCAAGGAAATTAGTTTTGTGAGTAATACGTATGAATATTCGCTTCAACACCATACGAAAGAAAACAAATTTCCGTTTAATTTTAAGAAAGTAATTTTCCTTTCGTTTGATTTGAAAATTTAGCAACTCTATAATCGTCAAACAACTTCTGAATTCGTCTGTCAAATTCAAAGACCTTTTTAAGGACATGAGGTATAGACATAATATATTTATATCTCTCTAAATAGAAAAAGTTTTTCGTGACGCGATAATATAAATCTATTTGACTGCTATCTTGGCGGTGACGATGGCGATCATCAAGTGAATGTTTTGTTACAGTATCCGCCTGCTTATCTATCATCACTAACTCCATCAGGAATGCCACCCGCTAAACTGAATTTGAAATTAGGCTGTATCATCGTGCTATTAAGAAATTTAAGTATTACCGAAGGACTGTTTAACGACACAAGATTAATCAAATTCAGTGGTGCAACAGCCCATGAGGGCCAGGGCCTACTGTGCCTATCCCAGTATACGTGACCATTGGGCGCTGAGGTGCAGGAACAGAGTCCCGATCAGGTGGTCAGTCTGAAGCGAGACTCCCAGTGTTAAAGCCCCCAAGCAAGCTTGATAATCGTTTATCGACCCAATGCAGTAGGGATGAAAAGCTGAGTCGACCTTGCCTAGCCCGGGGACAGAACCCGGTCCTGTGGTGTGGAAGCGCGGTAGGCTACCACTCGATCACTGGGCCTTATGGCACAAGATTGGAACTGAAAAATATTTGGAAGAATATACAGCAGTGTGAAATTTTATCAGGAAATAAGAAAGGGAAAATTGAATGTATATCAAGGATCACACTGGACACTGGAGAGGACGTGGACACGCCATTCCTACTCAAAAGCTCGCAAATCTCTGTAAGATAGGAATTTGTCATGACTAGTAATAAATAATAGGGGCAGAGTTTAGAATAAGTCGGTTTATGTGTAACATCGAAGGAAACAATATTTATACTCATCGACAATTGCATGTGGCTCTGTCTAGGTGCAGATGCAAAGACGGAATTAAACTTCAGTGCAATTTAGGAGAAAAGGTGATTAGGAACATTTTTTTTGAAGAGGCACTAATTTGAAATACAAATTAAAAGGCGAAGCTAAACACTTGAAATTTATTTTTCAATTCCTACTATTAGCTCACATTCTCTCTATATTTATTTATCTTCGTAGAATTTTCAATCGTTCATAAAATACGTTTTTAAGGGGACTTGGCACCCTTTGAGCAAACTTCTTTATTTACGTATTTAAGAATTATATTTTAGCATTTTATACAATTTTTCTATTCAAGAAAATGTTACCAGATGAAAATTTTCATACATTATTCACACAATTTTAAAAATTTTAATTTTTGAAGAAAATTGGGAAAATTTTAAAATCCTACTCCTTTTGTAAAAATTAATTTTTGACCTGAAATTTTTATAATAATCTTAGGGATGATCTAAACAACTTTAGGGATCTATTTTAGAATAACTTCATTCGTTTCGAGAAAAGAAATAAAATGTTGATATACAGGCTAAAAATCAACGAAATAGCCAACATGTCTTACATTTTATTTTTTTTTAAAAAAGTATTCAGTTTATAGCAAAACGGATCCCTAATTTTTATTACATGCTTTATTTTCAACACGCAAGAAAAAAATGGAAGTGATTGGTGAATAATTGTCGAAGGAGTAGCATTTTGAATGCACTAAGGTTTCAAAAAACACAAACTGAGAAAAACAGGTTTAAAGTTTATAATTCTGAAAAAATAATTATTATAAGCTTAATTAAACTTAAAATACCCCTTTAAGATATTAGTTATACGTTTTTCTTTAAAATAATTGCATTTTCATATTTTTTCAACCACACATTTTTATAAATGATCAACTTTTAGAGAGTACTAATTGCCCATGAAAATTCAAGAAAAATGTTAAAAAATTTTTTTTCGGTCACGACAGAAATTTTAGCTGTTTTTCTTCTTATAATATTAAAGTATTACATTTGTATGAAAAATATATCAGGAATAAGAACTGAAATTATAAAATTATTAATATAAAATGCCTTAATTTAAAAATTTTACATGCACACATTTCACAAGGAAGAAAAATTACATTATTGTATTGCCTCGGAAATATTCTGCTTTTAATACTACACATTCTTTTTTTTATAGTTATTATTTCTATTTCTAAAATAGATTTTTTTATCATAAAGCATTTTTTTAGCTTTTTTTTCTAAAAGGGTGTGTGGCTGAATTGCCTAATTTGTTTTCAAATGAAGTTTTAGTCAACTTCTAACTTTCCGACATGCACAAGTGATATATCAATCGAAAGATAATAAAGCAAGGAATAAGATTAAATGCAAATAAAAAAACGATAGGTTTGTGATTTTTAGGGTACCAAGTCCTCTTAAAGCGCTCGATTGAGCTGAAATTTTATATGCATGATTATTTTGGATGTCAATACAGTAATTTAATTATAATTAATAAAATTAATTGATTAAAACTATTTATTTAAATAATTACAAATACAGCCACGTTGCCATCATTTTTGGTGACTTAGCGAGCCTTTTGGCGACTTGTGTCAAAACTTGAGAAGGTTTTTTTTCTCACGTTTTAAAGCTTTCAGTTGAACTGAAATTTTATGTACACGATTGTTTTGGATGACAATACGATACTTTAATGATAATTAATAAAAATTAATGACCAATTAATGTTGTAATTCTGTCATATGTATATACATATGTATATTAATTGCAACTACTTAATAAAAAGTAGCTAAAATATAAAATTTTTCTTTGTTGATCTAAGTCGGAGTTGACTTAAAATTTTTTTCATATTAATTCTTTTGAAAAATATTTAAATTTTATTTTTTGAAATATATTGTAAGTATGATATATGAAGGAAAAAAAAAAACTACATAATACATGTAAATTACAGTTTTACAATTTGAGCAGTTGAACAAGTATGAACAGTTATACAATGTGTACAATTGGAATTTGTCCACCATTGTCTTAATAATTTTTGCTAAAGATTAAATTTATGTATTAAAACACGTTCAATTTTTGAAAGTATTAATAAGGAATATATTTTAAATCTTTACTTAATTTCTTTTAAATCTTCAAGAAATAGCTTAATTGAATATGTGCAAAGTAATATTATTTCGATAGCAGTTTTAAAAAAAAAGCCACAATTCTAAAAATTAAGTTTAAAAAGTCGAGCGATTTTTAAAAAATAAAAGAATCAAACAGCCCTTTTTCAAGCAAAATAAAGTAAAAAAAAAATATCAGCGAAATAACAAGAATTAAAGAAAAGGATGAAAAATTATTTTAAAACTAATGTTAGAAGTAAAATTAATGTCAAAATTAAAATCAAAAATGTGTGTTCTGAAATTTTTAGAATAATTTTTATATAGAATTAGTGATATAAAAGCTCTTAATCGATTACAGCTAAAATTTCTCGCTGAAAATCATTTCTAAAATTGACGTTTTGTTTAAAGAACATTACTAATCAAATACAATCACGTAACTTATTTGGTAATGACATTTTTTTCTGTATACAGACATTAAAAAAAAAGAAAAACTAATGAAGGCATCGAATTTTGGTGAAAGCTCAGTAGGACAATAACACGCAAAGAACATAAGCAAGACATCGTAAATCTGTGATAAACATGATTTTTTTGTGTGTGCATACGTACAATTACACGTGATTCTCGATTTCTATACAAAAAAGGTTTTGTAGTTTATCAAAACAGTGACTCATAATAATCAAGATGTTTATGAAAATCGGGTTAGAACTAAAACATGGCCTGTAAGAATAAAATAAAATGAAAAAAAAAAGAAGTTCTACTATGTTTTCTGAAGAAGCAATCGATTTAGACATAATTTTTCCGAAATTCAGTTTCATTTCCGATAAATATGAAAGCATTATGAAAGTTAATGGTTGTATTGAAAGTGAAATGCATAAATTAACTTTATTATAACGATGAATGTATGACAATTTTCAAAGACTCGAGTTTATCCTTACTCTCAATAATATTGCAAAATAGATGAGATAAACTTTATGATCTTAGATCAACAACAACTAAATGATAATTTCTCAAAGCCGCTGCTGTGCTCTTAAGTTTTGATTCGTTAAGTACATTATAGATCGCCAAGTCTTTGGTATAAAAAAGCTACAATAATTTTACGATAAAATTGACGGAATCATCTAAAAAATGTAATTGCTGTGTTTTTTCTTTACAAATTTCATTTCAGAACAATTAATCAAAATGTACTCGATTTAATAAAAACAAAAGCTGATGTTGAAAAAAAGGGGGGAAATCCTATTTTAGGCCAACTTTTTGTCAAAGAAAAACGTGCCAAATTGCGCCAGCAGCTCAATTTTCTGAGCAGTATAGGATAATAGTTCACCAAGTTGGAGATGAATAAAGGTGTGGACTAAAATAGGATCCGAACAAAAATGCAATGGAAAAACAATTTATTAGAAAAAAAATATCAAATATGTTTACATTAAATTTTTTGTTGTTACTATTTAAAAAAAATATTACTTGAAGAGAAAGTTCATTTTTGATGAACATTTTTATCACTTAAAAAAATACAATAGTTTCCATGTTAAAGATAATCTTTATATTTAAGCAAAGAATGAGACAAACCACTCGTTTTAAAAGAAAGGTCTATTTTAGAGAGTATAAGGATTTACATAGCTAAATTTCATCTTCAAAATAATACGAAAAAAAAAAAAAAAAACGTTTTTATATCAAAAAACAAATTTAAAAATATTTTACAATCATAAAAATGCTAGCATAGAGATATATTTAGAAAAAAACATAAAATTTACCTGCATCCTTCTTCCAGTTTTGTATCTTTCTGTCAATTTGAGTCTGTAAGAAGAAGAAAAGAAAAATATTGGATATTAAAAAAGAATACTAAATTATAAGAGCACAATAAATTTAGCAGACGATTAATTTAAATTAACTTATTATTTCGTAGCAGCAGGAGAAAAGTCGTCTGTCGTAAAAGTAAAAAACATTTGTCTAAAAACCAATAACGATGCATTTAAAAAATGTTTTTAAAAGGACAGGCTTAATATTGTGAAGTTTAAAAGTATTTATTTATTATGAATTTATTGAAAATATTTATACTCTCTCACTTATAATAGTAACACAGATTGTACTATTAATTGTATTAAATTCATACTTGTTTCGATTAATAACTGTGAAATAAAGTTCAAAACACGTACATGTTGCCTCAAGAAAAGATAAAAAATTTTAAAAATAAAAAATTCAGAAAATATAATATTAATCATTTGTTGTTACTTTTTGGTAATGAATGCTACGATAAGATGAATTAACATATTTTTTTGCCACAAGAAGAGTTTACTACGTATATTTTCTATAATTGAGTGTAATAATTATTTTCCCATGGTGAAAATATTTTGATCGATGAACTAATTTGGAAATATTTTGCTATAGTTACTTTTTTTTATTTCAGAAAATACGTTATTTATTTATTTATTAATTGTTCTTTTAAAAATAAGAATTTGAAATTCCTTTTATGGTATTACAATAGTTATGAGTGTATTCTTTCGAAAATTCTATGAATGGGTCACAATCAAGTTTAAATGTTTTTGTAAAAGCAATAAAAATACATCAGAACATTCAAAAAAAAATTTACATTTTCTTTTAGTTTAAAAAACATTTCTACCACAAAATATAATAGGAATTTCAAACAAAAATGATTTTATACTTTTAATCGAAAAATGATTAAGAGAACAGTTATTTTTGTAATTCAGTTATTTTGCACAATTAATTTTAGTTGATAAAGGAATTAGTTTAATAACTTATTTTCTTGTTAAAAGTCTTCTACTAAATTAGTAAAATAAAAAATATTGTGTAATATTCTAACTCCACTGCTCAAAAATGACTAAATGTGTTTTTAGAAAAGTTGAGTGAGTTACATTAACGTCACATTATAAAGCTGCAAGAGGGCTATTTCAGAAAAATTGAATGCAATATGTCTACAAAAACACACACACACACATAACGACTAATTTATTTGATAACTGTTTAGATACCCATAATGGGATTAGAGTACTCCTGAAGCCTATTTTTCAATTCCAACTATTAGTTCACTCTCTCCCTATATACCTATATATATATATATATATATATATATATATATATATATATATATATATATACATATACAGTGGGCCACAAAAGTGTTCTTACACTTGTAATTTCTTATAAAATTTAATGTTTTCGACTAATAAAAATTAATATATTGTAATTGTAATTTTTTATGATATCTGCAACTTGTTCTTAATGGAATGACATAATGTATTTTTTAAAAATAGTATAACTATTTTTTTAAAAAATTAATTATCAAAAAACTACTAAAAATTACGCCACAAAAGTCTTCGTACACTTAACAAAAATCTCAATTTAGCTTTAAATATTGTATTTCTTTCTTAATTTAGTACTTAGTAGGATATCTTTTAGTGTCCACAACAACTTTTAAGTGTCTTGGTATATATTTAATCAGTTTTTTTTTGTAATTTCTGCATCGATTTTCCACCATTCTTCTGTGTTTCATTGTTTTTACTCCACATTATGCTTTTAAATGTCGTGTTTTCTTTTTTTTTTACATCAAAATCTCCCCAAATATGTTCTACTGAGCTAAATAAAGTGATTGAGGAGATATTTTCATAATTTGGGGACAGTTATAGACACCAGTGGCGTACATTGAGAGCAGTGCGTTTGGCGTCATTATCCTGTTAAAAAATTAAGTCGTTTCCAATATCCAAATTTTGGGCGGATAATTTAAAATTTCTCTTTAAAATATTTAAATAGAGCTCATGATTCACAATATCAACAAAAAATACCAAATTACCTAATTCTGTGGCCGATTTACACCCCCACGCGAGAACACTTCTACCTCCATGTTTTACTGAACCAACAAGATTCTTGGAATTAAGTTTCAGAAAATTCAAAATTGACAACAAATTGATTGGGATGGCAGACAATTCAACATTTTTGGTAACGATAGGCCTATAATAGCTTGTAAATGTAAAAATAAGGAGTTTAATCCCATGAATTTATGTGGAAAAAGAACACCTTCACCTCCATACTTCAGCATGGAAGTGAAGGTGTTCTGGCGTGGGGGTTTAAATTGACCTCAGAATTAGATAATTTGGTGTTTTTTCAAAGTATTATGAATCATGAGTTCTATTTAATTATTTTAAAGAGAAATTTTAAATGATCCGCCCGAAATTTGGATGCTAGAGACTACTTAATTTTTTAACAGGGTGATGACGCCATGTGCACTGCTCTCATTGTACGCCACTGGTGTCTCTATAACTGTCCCCAAATTATGAATACACCTCCTGAATCACTTTATTTAGCCCAGTCAGTGGCGCACACAAGGGGGAGGAACTGGGGGTCCGGACCCTCCCAAAGCCCTTAATTTTTTTCCGATTGATTATAATTCTAAGTATATAGTACGTAAAATTTAATTAATTACTTGTTATTAATGATTAATTTTATTAATTAATGCTAATTATTTATTCAAAAATTAGTTTTTTACTGTGTTTTGTTCCCCAAAATCGACAAAATCAAAAGGAGCATGATAGAAGAATGGTGAACTTTCGACCCCCTGAAAAATTCCTGTGTGCGCTACTGAGCCCAGTAGAACATATTTGGTGAGATTTTGATGTAAAAAAAAAGAAAACGTGACAAATAAACACAAAATGTGAAATAAAAACAATAATCACAGAAGAATGGAGGAAAATCCATGCAGAAATTACAAAAAAACCCGGATTGAATCTATACCAAGACGCTTAAAAGTTGTTGTGGACACTAAAAGATATCCTACTAAGTACTAAATTAAGAAAGAAATTCAATATTTAAAGCTAAATTGAGATTTTTGTTAAGTGTACGAAGACTTTTGTAGAGTAGTTTTTTAGTAGCTTTTTGATAATTAATTTTTTAAAAAAATAGTTATACTATTTTTAAAAAATACATTGTGTCATTTCATTAAGAACAAGTTGCACATATCATAAAAAAATTACAATTACAATATATTAATTTTTATTAGTCGAAAACATTAATTTTTTTAAGAAATTGCAAGTGTATGAACACTTTTGTGGCCCATTGTATATATATCTTGTTCAAATTTTCAATCCTTAATTAAATATTTTTTATTCATCCGCTCAAGTTCAAATACATTTTTTTAAAATTTGTAGTCGATGGCACTTGATGTTAATACAGTTTTTTCCAATACTAATTCATTAATTTTATTTAATTATTGAATAAACAGTCACAAACGAAAATAATGGTCCAACACCCTATATAAAAAGGAAAATCGATCGTTGTGTCCCTGTAGCACATGGGTAGTGCGTTGGACATTTACTTCAATGGTCGTGGGCTCAAGTACCACCCGAAATGGCCTCATTTCTGAGAATGTGATTTCTTTTTCACTATACAATTTTATTAGAATAATTAAATTTAATTAGCGACTAAATAGTAACAAACAAAAATAATAGTTTAACACTCTATATAGAAAGGAAAATGGAAAGTTGCAAGGAAAATCACTTTCTATTTTGCCACTTAATAGTGTGATTCTATCATACGTATATACATATTTATATTAATTGTACTTATTTAATAAAAAGTAACGAAAATGAAATTTTTCTTTGTTGACCTAAGAGAAGGAATTGACTTAATTTTTTTTATATTACTTGTTCTACTCCTATTACATAATAAGTGTCTTAATCAGAGATTTATTCATTGGTTTTCATATATGCATATTCAGCCGAAGAAAGTTTATTTTTTGTGCTTTAAGGAAAAATAACTAACAACTGGTCTTTGGAAACTTTTATAATAGTTTTAATAATGATTTTGAATTATTTCATGAATAAAAATCCTTCGGAATGATTATTTTAATGTATCAATTTTCATAACTGACAGTGAGTTTTTATTAAAGCTTTCTTTTCCAAATGCACGACAGCCTGAACTATACGCGGAACGCATTTCCGGAGAGAAAAATGTATTAATTTTTATGAAAATTAGAAATATTATTGTACATACATTTGTTTAAAATTTCAAAATATTCCATAGATAGGTATTTTTTCCCCTTTTAACAGGGAAAGAATTAGCACATTTAACATTATTGTATAGAAGAAAAAATGCAATATATATATATATATATATATATATATATATATATATATATATATATATATATATATATATATATATATATATATATATATATAATCAGAAAAAAGGAATTAACTCTGATAAAATTGTGAAATATGATAAGATAAAATCTGTTGCTCACAATGGACTAAATTCATGTGACGTCATAGTCGCAGGATAACTCAGTCATGTATTTTGAACCAATCAGTTCATAAATCAATGCGACACCATAATTATATCATACGTATAATTACGCGTTTCTAGCCAATTAGTTCATGTGTTTCACTGTTGCCAACTTTTGCTTTTAGCAGAAACTTTCTTAAATTATTAATATTTGTCAACAATATAATAATGCACATAGTTAAACAAAATGCACTTAATTTAAAAGCATTCGTACAGTGTAAGTTTTTTTTTTTAATTTTGAAAACTGTTTGGAGAATTTTAACACACACACACACACGTGAATTCTTTATCCAAGCATCAAATTTTAAATGTTACCTCAACTTTACAAGTTGAACAAACTAGTATGTCAATTTTTAATCAATGGGAAACACGTGTTTGCCTTTATCATGTGACCACCCCATGGATTTAGTTCATAGGATAGTGAATTCAGAATAAAATATGAATGCTTCAGTTTTTTTATATTTGAAAAATTATTTTGTGTTTGTGTGTGTGAATTCGAATCATATTCATTAACATTAATCGAATACAGCCTTAACCTCACACTAAAAAACACGGAGGCTATTGGCGACGAACCTCGTAATTTTGAGCCATCATCAAGTGAAGAGGACTACACATGGGCTTGCATCCCCTCTTAAAACTACCACACCATTCCAACATCAGAGCCTTGAACCGCGACAGATTCGACGTGTATCACAGCCTCTCTACACAGAGGATCTTCAGTGGCATTATGGCTCGAACTCATGAAACGCCGATTACTAGTACGTGACCACAACCACTAGGCTACTGCGGCCATAATGCCTTCTCGAAGAAATATCTAATAATAGTTTTAACAATAATTTTGAATCATTTTGTGAATAAAAATAAAAATTTAAAACTATCTCAATTTTTTCTTGTTTATTTCAATAATTGACAATGAGGTAGTGTTTATTAGTGTCGCATTGTAAAGCAACAAGAGGGTCGTTAATGACGAACCCGCCACCAATTTTGAACCACTGTCCAATGACGAGCACGACACCAGAACTTTTACCCCGTTCTCCAAACAACCACACCACGCCAACTTGAGAATTTTGTACCACGATAGATTCAACGCGTTTCCGGCCCTCTACAAGCTGGGTCTTCAGTGCCACTGGGGCTCAAACTCATGACACGCCGGACACGATTTCGAGATCCTGTCTACTAGGCTACCATGGCCTTCTCAATAATGGACAGACGACAACGTGAAGAAATATGATTAATAAAAAAAATTCTTTCGTAAATGGTGAATTTTAAGAGTAATGATAGGTAATATTAAGCACAAGTAATATGAGTAATAGGTGTACATTGGAAATAATAGGTGATCTGCATTTGGAAAACAGCTATTGTAGGAACAGTATATTGTTGCTCGAGTGCAGTAATCTTCAAACTTTTTAGTCTTACGCAACCCTCAGAACTATAAGGGCTTTTGTGGAATCCCATTACACACACGAGCACACATGCAAACGCACACTTTGAAGAATATATCTTAAAATAATATTTATAAAGTAAATCAACGTGTTATAGGTACTTCATGTAAAATATCGTACTTGTATTTACAAATTTTAATTCATTTTTAGTGATATTTACTTATTAATATTAATTTGTGATCGAAGTTTCACCTACTTGTGTATAATATTTAATCACCGTGATTTGTGCTTCAATTTTTTTTACACAAACTGTCGAAGTCTAGCTCCATTGGGGTTATCTCTATCCACATTTAATATTCTGCGTTTATATGTTTTTGTAGCAATTCATGAGAAATAATTTTACTTAAATATATTATTCTGAATGGTTTTAAATTGTTTATAATTGTAATAGTATTTTACATGGAATTGCAACCCAAAATCTAGAAACCCATTTTCTTGCTTAAATGTAGATTTTAATATCGAATCTGTTGATATGTCGATAAATTATTCCCTCTCCATCACTATAGGTGTTTTTTCCACACATGAAAAAAGGTGCAATTTCTACGAGAAAACTATTTAGTTTTGCAAAACATAACACTAACGAGTACAACATTATTTTGTGGAATCCGGAATAGTAAACAGTAGAATGTTCACAATGTAGTAGGTAGAAAAAAAAAGGGGGGGGGGAGAATGTTTTAATATTTCTTATAATACGTTTTAAAGGTATATTACAAAATATAAAACTATTGTGTGTAAGTAAAATTTTTAGTTTTAATGACGGGATGAGCTTTAGATACTGGTGGTTATATAAACTTCATAGAAAACGGGAATCCATTTTTGCATTCACGCAGGGACCTCTTAAGACTTCTTGAAGCCCAGAGCTTATACTCAAAAGTAGGCCGCGGCCCCTTACACAAATATAGGGCCAACCTTTGGCCCTTAAAAGTAGACAGTACATATAACATACGTTGTCAAATACTCGTACAAACAGTAGCCCTAAGCAATTAAAGGTACATATCTTGCAATAGCAAACCATCTCGACCAACTGTCGACTTTTGACTGAATGAGTAATGACGGTAGTAGGCCTAGGCCTGGACTTGGATGACGATCATCACACGTAACCAATTGACATATCGTCTGAAATTCTCATTTTTTTCGCAGAATACAACTGGAAATAACATTTGATCGTTGAAATTATTAGAATTATGATCTTACTAAGGTTGAGAAGAGAACGAGACGAGACCCTGGAGCCATGCCTTAAGATATCCCTGCATAAAGATTTCTAATTTTCTTTTCGATTTTTTTTGTTGTGACTTCTGGAACCCTTGGGTATGTCTCATGGAACCCCAGGGTTCCGTGGAACACAGTTTGCAGCTTTTACTAATACGGTAGTATGACTAGAAGAAGTTACGGAAACAGTCAAGAGGGAAAATAGGGTGCAAAACAAGAAGAGTCTTGTTGGCTAATCGCTTTTGTTTCACACTCACTCTACTCTAAACAGAGAACATTTGTTTCGAATTTCTGTGACAAAGAAGATAGCTAGATTCCTCTTCCCATCTCCAATTCTCCTAATGCCATATAAATCCCACACCATGTCCTTCTGTACGTTTCCCAAGCATTCGCAGAAAGCATTCTACATATAGGACCTCATTCTTCAAAACTGTAAACTTGGGGGTCGAAATGGTGGGGGAAAGATCCCTGCATAGTTAAGCAACCCCCGTGAAATGTAGAAGGAGAGTTGAGGTGTTGAGCTGCTTTCCCCCCATGTCGGTGAAGCGTTACTAATGGCACGTGCCGGATTTTCAAGGGGAGAGGGACTGGTGTGTTGAGGGACTTGAAATGAGTTTACGGTTTCAGAGCGAAAACAAAGGTTTCACTTGGAGGGTAGGGGAACGTGTAGGAAAGTTTTCTGGTATTTCGTTTCGGTGTGTTTCTACTTTTTTTCTTTTCTTACTGGTGTGTGCGCTAGTGTCTAACGACTCATTGAGGATAAGAATTTTGAAGGGGAGTTCTTGTAAATTGGAAGATATTTGGAGACGAATCGAATAACCGTTTCTAATTGGGTTTGAAAAGAGACTTAATTGAATAAAATGTGGAGAAAAAAAAGTTCTGCTTATTTGTGTTTCCCGTTTCGAAGTAAGAATGTGAAGTAGTAGAAATGTTTTGGCCTTAAAATAAGCCGAGACGTGTTAAGACATCTTGAAGCATGAGACTCTTGTAAAAGTAGGTCTGCCTGCTATTCTTCTAAGTAGACAGCATGTAGTATTCGTTGACAAATATTCTCACAAACAGTAACCTGTAACAAATAAATGTGCATGACTCACAAATCTGGCCACAAACCAACTCGAAAGATTTGTACCTTTCGACTGAATGAGTAAGGAGGGTGCAGGGTAGAAGCAGTAGCGCACACAAGAAATTTTCAAGGGGGAGGTCCAGGGTCGAAAGTCCACCATTCTTGTATGATGCTCCTTTTGATTTTGTCGATTTTCCCGAAAATCGACAAAATAGTAAAAAACTAATTACTGAATAAATAATTAGCATTAATAAAATTAATCATTAATAGCAAATAGTTAGTTAAATTTTATGTACTATATACTTAAAATTATAATCAATCGAAAAAACCAAGGGCTTTGGGGGATGGGGTCCGGACCCCTAAGAACCCCCTCACCCTTATGTGCGCCACTGGGTAGAAGGTTTAGGCACGGACAGGACACAATAATGCAACCTTGTGACTGTTTCTAGTTGACGTATCGTTTGAAATTTACAGCTTCTTGAAGAATATGTCCAGGAAAAACATTTGAAAATTAAAATTATTCGGATCATGATGCAATTGGGGCCCGAGTCGAGACGAAACCACCCTCAAGACCCTGTCCTTGGGCTCAGGTGGCCCATGCCTTAAAGACAGCTCTGACAACAAAGGGTAAAAATACGACTGTAATTTAACATTTTAACCAAAATATTGAAAGAATTGAGGAGATACTCATAAACGCGCGACTTTTCAATCTAACAATAAGACAAAAAGAGAATTTATGTAAAAAAAAAATTATTATTTTATTTTTTATGCACCTTATTAAAACTATCCTGTTAGCAACAAAATCGGGGTAGAAAGATAAGAACGCTGAATTTGTATTTCTCGAATCTGCAAATTCTAACATTAAAATAATGCAATAATGGGCTATTTAGAATTCTTTTTAAAACTTTTATGTGATCAGGTGTTTCACTGAGAATATATGCTTAAGATTAAAGGTACTTAGATTTGTGTTACAATTCTAATAATGCATTATACGTAAATCCTTTTTATACATCCTCGGCTTTATTTCAACAATGATGAAGGTACATGCGTCGTCAGAAATAATTTATTTATTGGCGAAATATTCATACAAACACTAGGACATTTCATGTGTTGATATTACGCATGAGAAACGTTGCTCAACTGTGACCGTAGGGCATGCTTAATTTATTTTAAAATGCTTTACATCATCCAGCCTTCTCCTCCTGGAAGACAACATTATTTTAAAAACGCCGATTTTGTAAACTCACTGTGATGCAACGATGCAGAACAGTAATTATCAAAGCTACAACCAAGCTATAACTATCTACGATCAAGGAATCGTCAAGCGGCAAAAAACACTTCTTTTCGCGGTGAATACGGCAGCGACTACCGACGCAATTATGTTGTCATGTGTGTTGTATGATATTCGCATCATTAATAGTTGCGTGGATATCTGGAATTTAAATCTGTGATTGACAGGCTTTGGATGACGACTTTCTCGAAAACATCTCTCTTGCTGAGTCGCGCGGAAAGGTCATGACATTCATCAACGCCCGGTCATGGGCTGTTGGTCAGCAGAAGATTGCGTGGGAATCGCGCTCGAATTCTCATAAGCGATTGGCAGATCGAGGTTCGATTCTTGGGCGAATCGTTTTGTTGCTATTTATCACTCCTGGCGCCAGTTCTGATTGGTTGGTCAGTGATGCTTCTCTTGATCGCACTAATGGATACACAATCGCTTAACTGGCATTTGGTGAACTCATTTCCTATTAAATCCGCTGTTAAAATCCGTGGTTTAATGGAGTTGTAGGGCGAGATTAAGCAGATATCATAGGTCATTTGTTTTACAACGTAATTTCGCTATCTGCCTAATGCAGGGGTCGACAATTGTTTTGGCTAGAGAGCCACATCGGATGATACCGCGCAGAGCTGCTCCTTTTTAAAATGGTTGCATTCTTAAATTAACTATGCATCTAAGAAAAGGTATAAAATGTACCATAAAAAATTAATCAATATGTCGAGTAAAATAATGGTTTAGTTTTATTCAATTCGTTTACTATGCCAATTTCATGTTTACAGATGCAATTATATTTAATTTTAGAATAAGTTTTCTACCTCAATCAAACTTTTCTACCATTTTTTTTTAAATAAAAACCAGAAGTGAGATGGCTTACTGATGAGATGAGATGCTTGCTCTTCAGAGCCTGCAGGTTAATGTCAGCCAACTTTCATCTATATTTACTCTTGTAGGGTTTGCAATCCCGTATTATATTTTCAATGCCGGGATTTCGGGATTACATCATCCAAACCCCGGAATTAGAGGATTGGACTATTTACTAAAAATGCTTACACATTAGCATAGTTGAAATTGTATACAAGAATTAAAATATAATTAAAAATTGGTTTAATATTAATTCTATTGAAACAAATTTTAAAAAACTTAATTCATCATAAAAAATAAATAAAAATAGTACATAATGAAATTAAAAAAGAACATTTCTTCAATTCTTGACCTTTTAAAAAACACGGCTCGTCCAGCGTTTCATCGTTCAAACGGCTTCTGATTTTTGTTACAAATTGTTCTGCTGAAGAAAATGCTCGTTCAGATTCTATATTAGTAGGTTTTACCGTCATGAAATAGGAGTATATTCTTTTCAGGTAGTTACCATGTCTCCCTCCATTTTCAAAAATAAGGCATGTCTTTTTGAATTTTTGATGATTGAGTCTCAAACCTAATCGTCTGCATTAGTGCATATACCTCTTTGATAACTTTATCTAGTTCCTATGCTACACTTAGAGTTTTTTTGTGTAGAAATTGACATAGCTATTGAATCAGAATGTGAATCAATTTCAAGTGTTATCTCATTTGAAATAGAAGATCCAGTTACATGAGCTGTTAGTAATGCAATAGGATTTGAAGTGTCTCTCTTTCAAGCAGGTCCACTATTAATTAACGGCATTTAATTGAAGAAGGAACTGTAACAAAATATGTTCTTGGGATGTTGCTCATATTATTGTGAAAGTATTGCTCCGAGTCACTTAGATCTGTACGACGTTCTTCCATGCGAGAAATGAGAGTACTACATGTATTTTTTTTATTTATAGCACTTATAATTGCTCAAAAACATTCTACGTACATATTTCATAAACAAAACATAAATTTTCTAAGAATTGAATTAAAAAAATTTTGATGAGAAGGATTTATAAAAATATAATTTATACAAAAATTAAATCCCGGGATTAGTTATTTTATCCCAGGATTGGAAGAAACACGGGATCCCTGGATCCCGGGGGTGTAAACCCTATTTTTATCTTCACGAAGAAAATCTTTGCTCACAAATATATGATGGCCCAAATATGGAGAATATTTTCTCCATATTTAGTTTTCTGACTGTCTTGGTGGGCTGCAAAAAATCTCTTCGAGGGCCTCCTTTAGCCGTAGGCCATTGCTTGCCCATCCCTGTGGATATTATAGTGGATGAAGAAGGTATTTAAAATATACCAATATGTTTGAAATAGAGTTTGAGAAGTGAATGGAGATTTTACCGGGTGTTAATCTGTTGTTAAAAGCATCATCTGAAAAATAATATTTATTTATTCATTCTTATTTTCTTTTGGCATCAGAATAAAATAAATAAAAGAAGGGAAATCCTACTTATATGGAACAAAAAGAAAGAGAATACAAATGTCACTATTAGTATGAAGCAATAACACAAACATTTTTATCAAATGTTGATATCTCGCCAGACAAATGGGCCTTTGAGATATGATCAGGAAATAAACTTTGAAAAAATAAAATTTGACTTTTAAATTCTTCACAGTTGAGAAATTTTACTATCTTTCCTTTTTTTGTAGGTTGTTCAGTAGTTTTAAAAGTAAATACTGTTTTTCTCCGTATTAGTAAGTGATTCTTATCAATTGGTACGAGATCTAGAAAGAGAGCTAAGGTCACAGTTATACATAAAGATTATTTATTTGATTTATTTCTCCATAACATTCGGATGAAACAATTTACTGATGATTTAAATGAATGTTTTTTACATTAACGATTAAGCTTTAATTTTTAACGCTAAACCCACCGACATTTCATACATACCAATTTCTGCTACAAGGAGCCAAATGATTTGTGTTTAAAAGGTTATACATTTTAAGAAATATAGCAAAAAATACCTTTCAGTTCTATTTAGTGTAGTAATAAAACGTTTTTCTATATAAATAACAATTCTATCTTTATTTACAAAACTAATAGGCAAGTTGTTCAAATGATGGCCCATGATTCCAAACTGATACAGCACTTGTTCTTTTATATCCATATCAATCATAGCAGTTTTTTATTTACGAAACACATTTACAATTTAAAAATCCTTTGTTGACACCCCCCCATCACATAATTAGGCACTGCGACCACAAATATCTCAATTTTACAGTGATTTGTTCACTAACGCGATCTTACATAGCAATGGTATTAATCACATTCATAAATCGTACAAGAAACATTGCTGTTTTATTTAAAATTAACGTAGTTTGAATCGATTTGTGGAAATGATGTCACCTAGCTTTGATTCAAGGGAACCCTTTTAAAAAGATGTAGAGCACGCATTCGAATATATGGCAACATACCGTCTTTAGAATACAAGCTTCATTCAAAACACCCAAAACGTTAAAAAATTAAAACCGCTTACGCATGGATAACGGAAAATGTCGAAAAAACTTCTGTTTTTCCTAAATTAACTCTTCCCGAGATCAGCAGATCTTTATATGAATCGACCCCCTTATTTTCACCTTAAAAAAGTTTCAAAAATTCTCGGCTTATGCAAGGAAATATATGGTAATTGTATATTAAAATATTGTGAACTATATATTAATTGAACGCTTTTAAATTCTAAAAATTTTGTATTATAAACGGGTATAAAAATAATTACTACATAAACAATGGGGCATATTCATTTGGAAAAACTTTGGGCGTTATTTTTATCATTTGAATATTACAAGCAGCCATTTCTCAAATTGAAATGCAAGCATTACTTGCATTTATCTCGAATTGTTCTAACAAAATTAAAGCATTTACAATTAAATCAATTCCTAGCTGTGGAGCACACAAGGAGGGGCCTGGACCCTTCCCCAAAGCCCTTGATTTTTTTCGATTGATTATAATCCTATGTATATAGTACATAAAAATTATATATAATTTTCTTGTTATTAATAATTAATAGTATTAATTACTGCTAATTATTCATTCAATAATTAATTTTTTACTGTTTTTTTGTTCCCGAAAATCGACAAAATTAAAAGAATAGGCTGGACGGCGTATTGGAGCATGGTACGAGAATAGGGCTTTCGACCTTGCCCCTCCCCTGAAAAATTCCTGTATGCGCTACTGATTCTTAGCAATACCTTAAGGCTGTTTTTGCCATATGTACAAGATGAACTTGACGCGGAGCACATTTTCGGACAGAAAAAATGTCTCAATTTTTATAAAAAATTGTGACATAGTAACTCATGCATTTGCATTTTATAATATAGAGTTTTTAAAACTTCTAAAGGTTTCATAAATAATTCGTTTTTCCTTTAAACATGTAAAGGGGTAGCTCATTTAGCATCACGGTATAAAGGCGAAACACATTTTATAAAAGAAAAAATGTGTCAACTCGGATTAAAATGAGTAGTATGATAAAATAAGCGATTCTTTAGAGGATAGTGAAGCCAGAATATAACATTATAATGTTTGAGTACTTTTATATCTGAAAAAATATTTCGAATTTGATCCCTATTCTTTGACATTAGCCGAAGACAGCCTTAAGAATTAGAACTCAAGTAGAAAATTAATTAACATAAATAATGTGTACAATTAAAATCAACCGAACATTAATTCTGATTATTTCACTCTCATCCTTCAAGAAAAGAAAGGATACATGGCACAGTAAAATAATTCCCGATATTCATGAAGAAAAACCGGAATTTTTTTCCTCTCCTTCTCTTAATCTTTTTTCTCTCTCTCTCTTTTTCCTGAGGGTGGAAACTTTAGAAACACCGGGTGCTCTGTTTTATAAGAATTCTCGACACATTAAATAACTACACGGGCTCCTTGTCTTCGTGTGTCTCCATGACAACAAAGTACGCTTTGAGCAAGGATTCGCTCGGAAAATTGTGTCTACGGATGGTTTGAGCGATGACTGTGTTTTGAAGGTTTGATTTACGTTCGTGGGCTCCCCTGTTCCGGAAGTTAGGAACACTTTTTAGCCCATTTAGAACACATTTCTCGAACGCGTTGCAAACGAGATTCAGTAGAAAATGAGAATTAGATTACCATTGAAGGTGTCGAAGGGATCTTCAGTTTCACGGGCCCTCAGGGGGGTGAATTTACTAATGAGTAGGGTTATAAGTTTTTGGAAACAGTGAAGGATTGTCAAAACGACATTTCCAGACATAAACGTTGCCATTCATCACGTTTTTATTAAAAGTTCACAGAGATGTAACTCTTTCTCCCTTCCATCTTGAAGACTTGAACGACTGCTTTAAATAAATTCAAGTACAATAATATTCCGAACTTACGCGATAGGCGGAACTGAGTGATAACCGCGTAAGTCGAGGTATAATTTGGCATATAAATACATATAAATTATTTCAGTTGCGGCCTGAAACGAAAGAAAATGAACGTTTAGAAAAAAAAAATGTTTAATAAAATCTTAGATATATATATATATATAACTCAAATGCAAAATCGCAAACCGAAGTTATTTTGATGTAGAAGGGTTTATGAACCTATTTACCGCACAAAACAGGCTTTATTGTATTTATAAACGAAAAAGGTTTAAAAAAAAGTACAAAATGTTTAAAATACAATAATAATTTTTAGAATTATAAGCATAGGAAAATAAGAAACATTTCCGTAATAAATATTAAGTAATTCTTAAGTTGTGCGTGCTATTTTCCAAGACAGTATCATTTGATGTATAAAACTATAGAATTATAAAATGCATCATACTCTTTAAACCTTACCTAATTTTAGTATTACATATCTTTTATATTTCAAAATATTTAAAAAATATTAAATTTCTTAAAAAATTTAAAAATGTAATTTTGTTTTATTTTTTAAAAAATATAAATTATTATTCTATTTGAATAAAAATAGCTACAGTGTAATAAGGATACATTTAAATTTATAAATCAACTTATTGCTAGTAATTAGAACTAATATTTTAGAAAATAGCATGCGCAACCTAAAACTTAATTAATATTTTTTATATACAAATGTTTCTTATTTTCCATATGCTTATAATTTTTAAAATTATCATTATATTTTAAACATTTTACACTTTTTTTGAAGTCTTATTTCTTTATAAATAATGTGTAAGCGATTCGAATGATTTAATTTTAATTTAGAAAAATTATGTGTATTTGAAAATTGCTTATATTTTCAGCCCTTGAGACAAGTTAGCAGCCCTGAGACCTCTTAACCAAAGTTATATTTTTGTTAAAGTTCACATTTATAAAATAGTCTTATTATATAATGCTTATCAATGTCATCTCCTAATTTATTAACCATTTTCCGAACATCAAAGTTAAATTTGTAATTTTCCTATTATCGAAATTTTCCTATTTGCATTGGAATAGAGTTATTTCGCTTGGGAGTTTAGGGCCAAATTTTTGGTGTAAAAAGGGGCCCATAGGCACAGCATGTTTGGAAATTAATGTTCTGGAGAATGCAAAGACGCATTTTTTATTCCAGAAGTTTCCTTGTCACTATCGCAATTTTTTTTAAAAAAATGCACAATGACGGATTCTACTCTTAAATCCAGAATGAGCATTTTTTTAGCCAATATGAATATAGTTAAATTAACAGTTTTTTGAAATAAATACAGCTATTGCATTATAGTAATTTCGTAAGTGTGCTTAATTTTATTTCGATCTATATCCTGTTATAGTATAACAGCTCAGATGTCGTTCTCTTCACTTGACAATGGTTCGAAATTATGAGGTGTTGCCAATAGCTGTCGTGTTGTTTGACAGTGCAATATAATTAAAAACCAAGTCAATAACATTTTTATAATTGAAATAGATATAAATAAATATTTTTAATATTAATAGGTAATTGTTTATTTATTAACGACGTACTTCGAAGTAGTAAGGGAGCTATTGGCAACGGACCTCCTCATTTTTATTCATAGTTAAGAGTCGAGGATGACATTTCTGTTGGCACTCAACTCTTCGAACTCCCACACCATCCCAACGTGAGGATTTTGGACCTCAAAACATTTAACATGTATTAGACTCTTTAAACCAGTGATACTCTATCTGCGGCCTGCGGGTCACATGTCATCCGCCAGGCTTTTCTGAGTGACCCACTTATGCCCCATTGCCCTCAAAAATTCAATTATTTAAGATTAATGTATTAAAAAATTCTATCATTCAAGCTATCAAATTTACCCATTTTGCTCTCGATGTCGCACGAGCTCGAATCGCACGATATTTTTTTTTTCTATTTGTAACTGTAACGGAAAGTATGTCCTTCTTTCTTTCTTTTTTTGCCAAAAAATTGAATTTAAATAACTTTTTTTAAAATAATATTCCTTAAAAGATTTTATATGTGTATTCTAATTAAACTGACACTAAATATTAAACAAATTATTCATACGCTTTTTCAAAACGCGCGGCTCCGAACGTAGTCACCATAAAAGTGAAGAACATTTATTTTATGCGTTTTTTTTTTTTTTTGTAAAGTAAAGAAATATATTTAATCAAATTTACTTGATAATCATATAAAACAAATTTATAAGCATTAAAATTACTAGAAAGCAAACGTTTCTTGTTTTTTCAAATTTAATTTCAAATTTTGTGATTTTTTTCTGCTAAATATAATGTAAATTAAAAAAAAAAAAGTATTTTATTTTCAATTTCTTGCTTCTTACTGTTTCAAAATTACTTTTACATATTTTTCATAAAACTTCTGCATTTCCACTAGATAAAAAAAATAAATAAAAGATGTGACTTTTTTTTCAAAGAAATAAAATATAAAATGAATATAATATTTTTTCTTAAATAAAAAAAAACATCTCTAAAATTGAATTATTTTTAATATAAGTTTACTGATATAAAAACTTATCTTTTTAAGCTTAATTATATGTTAACTGAATTAATTCACAGATTCAAATTATTCATAATTATTTTCTCTGGATTTTTTTTAATGATTATTGTAAACTCTAAGCACAGTTTAATTTCTAAATCATAAATGTTTTCCTTAACATCTGCTTATCCTAAATTTTAGTAATAAAATTTGTCACAACACAATGAACAAAAGTTTTATACTATTAAGTCCTTCGCGAATATCAGGAAAAATCAAGAACTACTTTTCAGGAATACTTAGAAGCCAAGATACTTCAATGATAGTGAGCAATTGTCATTTGCTTCAAAAAACTGTCTTCATTTAGGGGTAATTAATTTACAGTCATTTTAAGAATAAAAATACAAATTTCAGTTCGTGGAACCAGTGAAAAGGACCTGGCATGAATTCAACGAGTATTTTTTTCTATTTTCCCTCCTCTGTGTTTCGCAAGTGTTGTTGGAAAGACATCTTGAACGCTATCCTTACTCACGAAACGTTTTTTTAAAATTTATTCTTCTATGCCTGAAATCTGATTTCGCAAAGAATAAAACTAATGATAACTTAATCATTAGTTTATCACAACGAATTCTGTAAGTAAAAAAACAATACGCATGTTTTCTTTATATAATTCACTATCTGTAAAAATATGTTTTACTTTAAATTGTTTCTGAAAAAATAAGAATTTGGTGTATTTGAATGATAAAAAATATTTTCAGCTGTCTAAAATGATCCAAGAACAGTTTTTGCTTAAGTTCACTCTGGATTACTATCATCCAAAATTGTCAATATTTCGAAAATATGTGTCGAAGTTGCAATGTAGATTCATGCAACAGCGAAACTTGGAACGAAAACTTCACTGTTTTTCTAAAATATTTTGATAATTGAAATTGAAATTTTAATCATATTTTTCCTTAATTTTGACTTCACTTTTACTCTGAACACTGATCCCCCCCTGCTTTGCAAATAAAATCTCAAAAATAAGTGTACTGCTGAAAAGTTTGGTTTTCTTTTTACCCAAGTAGAAATTGAGATGTAGAACAATATTTTAACTAGAAATTACTCAAAACTCTTTTAATGCATTCGAAAACGTTGAAATAACTAATTTCGATTCCCACACATATTTTAGGTTTTTATTTTTTATTTTATTGAATAGAGCAGGGGTGGCTAACCTTATTGGGAAGAGTGTCACTATCTGATAAAAAAAAAATATGCCTGCCATTTCCAACAAATAAAAAAAAAATTGAAGGGCGAAAACATGATACCTTTAAGCTTATTATGGGATTTGTACGCAAATAGCACTTTTTTTAATGCAAGTCTATATATATATATAAGTAGTGGAAATTTAAAAATAATATATAAATAAGATAAATGTACCAACTTAAGTTTTATTGTTAGTAAACTTTTTACAGATTCAATCAGTTAAGTTTTATTAAATATTTCTGTATAAACATAATGAAAAAATGAGTAACTTGAAACGGTTAACTCTAAACAGCCAATATTTAATATGTGGTTTTTGAAATTGTAGTTTTTTGCCAAGTCATCTGTATTAAGATTAGCTCTTGAAATTGCTAACAAAATTAGGTTGTTTTAGGTGCAAATCAGCTAGTTCTGAGTGATATTTTGTGTGATTTTATGTTCATAATAGAAAACGTTTATTCACAAACATATGTTGATCCGAATATTGAGGTTTTTTGTCTGAATCAACGCATTTTAATAAGATTGTAAAAAAATTATTTATAATTATCTTTTTATTTCTTTTAATGTTTAAGTAAGTCTTCGCGTACCACTATTACAACTCTGTGACACGTGTGCCGCGCGTTGGCCACTCCTGGAATAAAGTAATCTTTTCGTTTTACAAAACATATTTTATTTTGTTTCTACGTTTCCTAAAGGCCGATTTCCAACAAATTATAGATAATAGAAAAACTGGAAGTTTGTCTTGAATCTGCCCTAAGTGGGTATTTAAATGTTTCAAAATCTATCATGGCGAGTCTGATAACACAAAATATAATAGATGTATTTCTATGAAACTTTTAGAACATGATATATTATTTTCTAAGGTATGCAATAAAACAATTCTTAGTATACGAATATTTTTTTAGTCTTGATTTGTTGTTTCAATAATAGCCTCATAAATATATGTCACATTTTTTTATATTTATTTAAACAGCTCTAAAAGTTTTATATTTTAATAAAACATTAACGTTTCAGTACAATCCCTGGATGTTTATTTTAGCAACTTTTTTATCTATATAAGTTTATCACTTTTTTCTATAATTGCTTTAAGGAACTTTGGAAAAAAAAATCCTCAAAGTTCAATTATACTTGTGATGATTGTAAAATTTAGATTACTTATTAGATTTAGAATATTGATAGTTAAGTATTAATATTTATCGATATTGATTCCGTAAAAGTGTTGATGAGGTTTTATAATGCTATTTTTAAAAATGTACTTTAAGCGTGTTTGGATACATTGAAAAAAATTTTGGGAGGGAGGGGGACCTTTAAAAAGGTATAACATCTTAAAATATAGATCTAACACAACTAATGTAAAAAATTTTTAAATTTCAATTACAGTAATACCTCAACTTACACAAGCCCGGAGTCAAGCGATTTTCAAATCTCGTTGATTCGTCTTTTGTTTGAGAGCTATACAACTCGATTACCTGATGAAAGTAATGTTTGAAGAAAGTTGCCTATCTTGCCAGGCAAATAAATTGGATGCGGTGAGTGATGAAGTTCAAGAATTGCTGGATTCCCTCAGTCAGGAGCTGACAATGGATGAGCTCGTAGAAATACATGAGTAAGTGTAGGACATTGAAAAACTTGTGTCTTCAGACCAAATTCAACCAGAAGTTCGAATGACGGCTGGGAATTCGACAGAAGGCCTCTGTTTAGTTGGAAAAGGGTTACAAAATTCATAAAATACACTCTATCGAGAAGAGTGTTTTTTTTTAACAAAACAAAGAATAAAAAAATCATTGGAGTCAGAGTATAATTTGTTAGATGTTTTTTTTTTTTTTTTTTAAACCTACATCAAAATAACTTCGTTTTTCGAATTTGTATTTGTGTTATCTAAGATTTTATTAAACATTATCTCCCTAAATTATTATTTTCTTTCGTCTCCGGATCCAACCAAAAATAATGTATATGTATTTATATGCGAGAGAGAGAGAGAGAGAGAGAGAGAGAGAGAGAGAGAGAGAGAGAGAGAGAGAGAGAGAGAAATCGTACCCTGACTTACGTGAATTCGGTTATCATTGAGTCCCACCTATCGCGTAAGTTCGGGGTATTGCAGTATTACACATACTTTTCTCATTCGGGGGGTGTTTTAGAATGATTTTACTTAATTTGTACTTGTAACTGTTTTGATATCAGCTTTAAATTTAATAAATGTAAGGTTACAAAAATCATTTTCAGAACTGAAAAAATTTCTCACATTGACAGGAAGGTTTGTTTATCGATAGTTTTTTTAAATAAAGATTTTTTTGCTAGTCTTTTAATTGTATGTAAAAATGTTTGCACTGGATTTTCTTCCGCAATAAAATTTATGATATGCAGTTTCGTCTGTGGAGATATTTTTTTGTGATGCATTCAAAATCTGCATATATTACTTAAGAATGATACAGCATTTTGTGTATATTATTAAGTTTTATAGTATTTACTCTGGGTGTGGAGAGTTTTTTGGGGGGCTTTTGGCGGAACACTCGCTTACGGTCCGTTAGACTTTTTTGTCTCTGAAATCCCATTAAACATCAAGAACAAAAAAATGGGGAATCCCTTTTTTCGTATTTAAAAATAGCTTATGTTTCTTTTGAGGATGGTTTTGCGTAATGTTAAGGAACAGGATTCGAAATTGGCAAAATTTTTTCTCAGCATTCGAACCGTAATATTGTCTTCTAACTTCTATCATTTGGAGCAGTGTGATCTCAAAACTTGGGTCGTAAAAGAAGTGGGCTTTGATCTAAGTGTGTGAAGGTGAAACTAAAAAATTTTTTTCAGCATTTCAAAACCCCACTCATGCGGAAAAGATGCTCCCCTGTATACAGAGGAAAGGAAAAATAAAATAAAAAATTTAGTTTTTATGTTAAATACTGCCACAAGGGAAATGATGTTCAGGTACTTGAGCTTCTTCATTGTAAAAAAAAAAAAATCGAAGTAGTTTTTGTTAAAGGAAAACAGGTATTTTAGTACTTTTTAACATTTACTGCGATGAGAGAACACCAATTAAACCAGGGGTGGTCAGCCCAAATGACCTTGTGAGCTACTTCGGAAGAACATTATAATCCTACGTGCCCATATAAATATATAATATATATATATATATATATATATACATAAATATGTATATTAGACTTGAAGTGAAATTTAAAACAGATTGACATATTATTATTTTTTTCATTTATACAAATGTAGATGATATAATAATAATGCAATGATCAAATAATGTTCATTTTATTTAATTAGTGATATATTTGTTGCTCAACTCTTTCACTTAGTTTTTACGAGTCGATATCCATTCGCGTATTTGTACATCGTAATTGATGTTACAGGTTTTTCGTCCGTTAAGTTTGAGAACGATTTATGTTTATTAAATTTCCTTTTCAAAGAAAAAAAAAGATTCGCAGTAACAGAAGCAACGTGATAAAATAGAAACAGTTATGAAATTTATTTGTTAAAAAAAAGACTAAAAGTTAAAATATTGCACAAATTAGTCGTACTTTGTAAACTTGTAATGAATCTCGCATGCCGCAAAATAATTCAAGTAGGGCCATATGTATATATTATATTATAAATACCTGGTTCTGAATAAACGTGGTTCAATAATAAGTAAATTCATCAAATAGATCATCAATATTTATGGAGCTTTTCATAATTTCTTTTGCAACTTAGTACTCTCTTCTAAATCCAATCAGGCAATTTCAGTTCGTAAATGCATCCCCTAAAACTTACAAACTTTATCATAACTGGTTCTCCATAGCTCTTACGTAGGGAATATTAGAATTATAAAAATTGTCGATGAAAATGAAGAATTTTTGTTCCTGAACATCATTATTTTCTTTTAAAATGCATAATAAATCTGTGGCAGGGGGTGGTATAAATTTGTTGAATTTTCTTTCCTTATGTTGATAAATTAATTCGGAATATATCTGAAACGCTTCTGTTGCTATGATAAATTTAGTTTCCAATTTCAGAACTTTATTAAATATGTCTAATGTTAATCATGATTGATGATGTTTAAAAATGCAACGTCGAAAATATATCTCTAACGTTTAACAAAAAAATTCCTCACCAGTCAAAACCTTTGGCCCGGACAGCATTAAAAAAACAGGACTGTTCAAGCTTATCCTAGACTATTGTAAGCCTACATCAGGGGTAGCCAACCCGTAGTGCGCGTGCCACAGTGTGGAACGGCAGAGCTGTAACAGTGGCACGCGAATATTTAATGAAAAATTTAAAAATTTGAAAAGATAATAAATAGCAATTTCATTGAAAGGCGGTTGTACTTGACACTCCCTTTTTATTTAATATGCGTTTAAGGTATCCGACTACGTTCGGAAGCGTGATTTTGCAAAAACGTATTAATGGATAATATTTTTGATATTTAGTGTCACTTATATTAGAAAATGTATATAAAATTGTTTTAAGAATATTATTACAATAAAAAACATTAAAGTAATATATTTTGACAAAAAATGAACACAGAATGATGCATTTTCAAAATGTTCCCCTTTTGTGAAAAATGCTTCTATTATAATAATATTTTACCGGTATATAGCTCAGACCTCTGTACAGAGGCTCAACTAGAATTTTTGAAAAATATATCTTAGAAGTTTTTTTATCCATGTTTTACGACAACAGAGGGGAGAAATTTTAAGAAAAAAACGCTAATAATTATTTCAAATGGTTGTAACTCTGAAAATAATGTGAATTTTTCCAAAATCATAGTTGATCCTCTGTACAGAGGTCTGAGCTATATACAAGCAAAATATTATTATAATAGAAGTATTTTTTCACAAAAGGAGAACATTTTGAAAAAAAGTTATTCTAAGTTCATTTTTTGCCGAAATATTGTATTTAAATAATTTGTTTTGTCAAAATGTCAGTAAAACAATTTTATACATGTATTCTAATCTAAGTGACACTAAATATCATGACAATTATCCATTTATGCGCCTTTTTAAAATCACGGTTCCGAACGTAGTCGGATACCTTAAATGAGTTATAATACAAATTTATCGTGTAGACAATGCGCATGTATTAAAATTTCTGGAAACGTATTTTAAAATATCTGGAAGGAACACTGAACTACCCAGTGAATCCTTGCTATTCAAGAAGGAAGATTGGCTATGGGATTTAGCTTTTCTCACCGATATTATGGGACATCAAAATAATTTAAATTTAGGGTTACAGACAAAGGATTTTTCCCACCCTAATACGTCATACGTCTTAATTTGAGGACAAACTTTTGGTTTTTTAGTCTTGATTTAGGAAAAAATAAAAAAAGATTAATATATTTTACGTTAAAGTACGGAACTATCTATCAAACTGAATAGAGCTCCGAGCTATAATAGACTAAAAACTAATATCCGTTTCTACAGGATTTCAGTGTTAGGTTTGGTGATTTTCAAAATCATAAAAAAATGGTGAGCTTTTCACATATCCCTTCTCAATTTCTCTGCAAGACGTGAATCGTTGTCCACCTGAAAACCAAATCTAAATTATTGACCTACAGCGCTATACTACTCTGAAAATCAAATTTGAAGAATTACATTGAATTTTGGAACTTTGTACTAACAAATAATTTTCCAAATTTATACGATTTGTTTGTCAGATATTGTTATAGATTTGAATCAATATACGTTTGTGAACAAATTTTTTCTATTATGAGCATAATAAAATCAAAATATCGCCAAAATTAACTGAACAGATTAACAATAAAATCTAAGTTTGTGCTTTGGTCTCATTTATTATAATATTTTGAAATTTCCACTGCTTAGACTTGCATTAAAAATGTGCTCTTTGCTTAGAAATAATATAATGAGCCTATAAGTAACATTTATACTTTTATATTTGTTCGAAAAGTTGCAAGTGCTAGCGTAATTATTTTTAATTTAATAGTGGCACTACTCAAAAGGGTTGGCAACCCCTGGCCTACATACATACATATAGCTATCGTTTAAAATCAATCAATGAATCAAGGAAATAAGATACAAACGAATGCAGGAAAAAATATGAAGAGATCGTTTAAATAAGCCAATTTGACCCCAAAGAGCTATTTTTATTATGTTATGATATAAGACGTAGTCACATTCAAATATACATGTATATTACAGCACACGCATTCCTTCATTTTCTGTAAAAATTATTTTATGCAAAAATATGTAAATAAATAAATAAATTTATCAATTAATGTGTAAGTTGCAGCTCCCTATAAGCTGACAACATTAAAGCTGATAGAATGTATGCTTAAAAAAGTATTAAAATCTATATTAAAATCGCATATGGAAAATTCATGTTGAAATTTGTTTCACATTTATTGTGCTGTCGAAATTTGTTTGGGTAAAATCACCACTAAAAATTTAAGAAGGAAAAAATCCATATCATTAAAATATTAGACTCTAATAGTAATAAAAATGTATTATATATAGAATAACAATTAAATAATATTTTATTTACTAAAAGAAAGTAAACATTACTGGCTTATTCATTATTTTATATTAATCGCTGTTGAAAACAAGAAAAAATATATAATATGTACATACTTATAAAAATGTACTCAAGAGGAAAAAAATCCATATATCCACTAATATCTTACAATATGAATAATTATATTCTAATTCCAAGTTAATGTTATTAATTAATGTAATTACAAATGAATTGTAAGTAATTTATATATAATTTAATTGCAAGTATTTTGTTCAAAATTTAGTTTAATCACAAGTATTTCGCTTTTGCTTCTTTGTAAATTAAATAATTTATTTTAAATAGTTCAAATCAAGGGTGAGAGAGAAGAGAGAAATGAAAGTTTTTTTTTTTTAAGAAGTGTAACACAACTGCAAGAATGGATATGAATTCAAATAAATCCATCACTGTGTAGATTGTAAGAAATTTAAAACTAAGAAGACATTCAAAGCTTATGCATATTTTTTAGAACTGTCAAGAATTTAGGTAGTGAAATAGGCATCTGAAAGCTTAAAAATGAATATTCCGAAATTTTTATCTTTTTGTAGAAAGAGTATTTTTTTAGTTTGTTTTGTAGTTAGTGTAAGTGATCGTTTGATGTAAATGTAAATTTTTTAAATTCTGACGTCAATTTTAAATTTCAGAATACGGCAGAGGAAAAAAAAATTCAGTGGTGCAAAATTAATTTCTAAGATGCAAAATTATACAAAGAAAATTTTCCCTTTAAGTTATCAAAAATTCAGAAACCCAAAGCTAACAGCTTTCAAAACAAGTTTTTGAAAATATAAAGTTGACAAAAATGAAAATCTAACTGTAAAGAATACAATCAAAATCAAAAATAATATTCTACAAGTTCAACAAAATCAGCAGGAATTTTAAAAAATAATAATAAAATTATCAGCAATGAAATACGACAAACAAAAAATTGCTTTTCCATAACGACTTTTATATTAGTAATTGTTACTACTGCCAAAAAAATTTAATGCAATAATTTGTAAAAATTATTTCTAAGTTCTTCATGATATTTGGTATGAACTAACGTAAGCCATTTTCAAATAACTCATCATAATACATCTTTCAATTCATAGCTTCCATTGAATCCATAGAAGCAGCCATATACTCTAATAAATTAACAAAATTATATGAAATTATTCCATATTAGAATAAAAAGGCTATTCCAAATAGTGCTTCAAGTCAAAATCTAAACACTAATACAAGAAAATTCTAATCAGTAATTCTGCAGACGAAAGATAGAGCAATGAAAAGAAATACAATGTGTGTGTGTGTTTAATATATTCCTTCTATATTTATAGTCTCCTATGGCAGTCTCATATTTACATTACAACTTAAGCCTAAGGGATAATGACTCCGAGCTATATTGGCAGGTCAAAAATAATTTTGGCAAACGCGAATCAATATTCACATACCTCTTAATAGTCCGTTTCTTGTTGCTAGAGCCTCATGAAAATTACAACGGCTGCAAAATCTTAGAGTAATCACCAGTTAATGACAAAACCACCTTCAACCACAAAATTATCAAATAACATCATCACTCATTGAAATCCAGTTTTTCAGGCAAACCAATGGCGTGGCAACACGGCTCGGCTGTCAATCAATGTCCCCATCTGAATCGTCATTGGACAGCAGGAGCCACGCCTTAGTCAGCCGTATCTGCCAATTGCAACCGCTACCGTATTGCGCATTTAAACAGTAGTAACAAGGGTAAATGCCTACTAGATATTTATAGATCTTCTTGTACGATTTTGATTTTTTTTCTTGGTACCTAGGCGAAAGAAGTTAAATTTAGAGGATCTTCTGGACTTTGTGGCATTTAAGTTTTCGTGTTTTGTTTTGTTGTTAGACAGCTAACGGTGGTAATTTTAGTAGCAAATCCGTCTTTGTAGTTGAAGTAGCGTATGTTAGGTATTTGTAAACAGATATTCGAAAACTATTTGAAGATATTTCGTCTCATTACTTTTCTAGGAACTCGGGTGCATTTGTTACACGGTTTAGGAGTCTACCCAACAAGTTTGTTCAACTTTTTAAGGCTGGTTTTTGGAAAGAGAAATGTTTTGTAATTTGTTATTTCTTTTCTTCTACTGTTTGCGAATTTTGGCATTTCTAGAGAAACCATTTTAAAAAAGTCATTGCAACACCTTTTAATTAAGGTGAAATGTAACTTTTTAAAGTGATTTACGAAGGATTTTAGATTTAGAATGAGGAATTTGGTCTTTTTGATCTTTTTTTTTTTGTCATCTTTTCTTGATTCCTCTTACATTTTTCTTAGAAATAAAAATAAAAACTAAAAAGTAAATGAGGAAATGATTAAACTTTAGAAATTTTAACGTAATAGGCTAATTCATGATGGTCACATGATAACGATAATCACTTGTACTCCATTAAATTCAAAACTGATATTAAACTTGTACTTGTTCTTTTGTAAAATTTCAAAGAACTTTCAAACCTTAAAATTGAGGTATTGCGAAAAAAGGAAAAAAATGTTTTTAATAATTAAAAATTTGATATATATTATACGTGTACTTTTAAATCAAATATATTTTGCCTACTTATGTACATTGTTATCGTTTACAAAAATATATACTTTTTAAAGAAAATTTCTGTAAGAAACAAAATTTGACAACAGCGTAGCATTTGAACCAATTGGCTGAAAACACGTGATTGTAGTTATGTGACTATGACGTGAAACGAATTTAGCTTATTCAACGTCCACAAGGTTTTATCTTTATTTTCGTAGTCTTACTTCTCCCCCACACACATACATATGCACCTATAAAATATATATTACATTTAGTTTAAAAGTTTTATGTGTCGTAATCTAATTTATCTTTCACAAATATGAACTAGGAATATAATTTAATCCAAAAAATGTTTAATTCGCAGTATTTTTTAAAATTCTTTTATAATCTAAATATTTTTAATAACCATGTGAAACACGAGTGGGTTGGGAATTTTCTGTTTGTTGTAAATTAATTGAAAACGTACATAAAAATGAAAATGGAATATTTAAGTATAATGTATATTTATTACTTTTATTAAATAACACATACCTATCTTCGCTTTGATCAAATTTTAATAACTTGATTTTTGCCAGTTTACACTTTGATTATTTCGTTTTAAACAACCCATTATATATTTCGGACGTGAATAGATAGAGAACACAAGTTAAAGACTTTCATTTAGAAAAAAAAAACAACATATATTTGGTTGCATTACCAGACCAATTTGGATTATTTTTTGATATTTAAAAAAAATATTAAATTTTATTGCTATGTATCTTCAAAATTTTTAATTTTAAGATTAGTTATTTATGGGAGAGGATTGAGCTTTCTCTTGTGCCTGACTAACATCGGAACTGTGATTTAAAAAAGCTTATAAATGAATTTTTAAAAAAATATATTTAGTCTCTATTGAATTAGAACATGCATATAAAATTGTTTTAAGAATATTATCACAAGAAAAAAATTATTGTAGTGCAATTTTTTTAGGGGAAAGAAAAGAACGACGTATTTGCAAAATATTCTTCTTTTATGAAAAATACTTCTCTATTACAAAAATATTTTTTCTACTTATAACTAAGATTTAACCACAGAGACTGAAGTAAAAGTTTTGAAAAATTCGCATATTTTCAGGGTTATAAGATCAATTGAAATAACAATCGAGGTTTTTTGCTAAAAATTTTCTACCTGGTGCATTGAAATATGATTAAATCCCTTCCTAAATTATATATCTGAAAACTACTAGTTCAGGTTTTGTAAGTCTTGTAAATAAGAATAAGTCATTTATATATATTGGTAAAATATTATTATTATAGAAGCATTTTTCATTAAAGGAGAATGTTTTTTTTTAAATTAGTCCTTCTTTCCTTTGTTTTTGAAAAAAATTGCATTTAAACATTTTTTTTTCTTGGAATAATATTTAAAAATTTTTTTTACGTGTATATTCAAATTTAACTAACACTAAAAATAGAAAAAAAAATCCTCTTTTAACGCTTTTGCAAACTTATAATTCTGAACTTACTCACTCAGTTTAAAATATAGGATTTTATAGTAATGTTTTAGATCAGACATGTACAACTCATATATGGTATTATGGGCCACATGATCTATTTTATATCAAGTTAGGGCTGCATGCTTCAATGGACAAAAAATACGTTTTTTAGAATGATTGTATTATGCCTTTAATGTAAGTTGTTCAATGTACTTTTTTGATATCTTACCGTGTATAATGTTTTGTATAATATGGTAGATTCATGTATCCATATTTATTTCTACCAGAAATGAAGCAAACTGACAATGATTAAGTCTACGCGCTCGAATATAAATTACACTTTTAGCGACTGATTTTAAACCATTCGATATTTAAAACTTTGAAGCATAGTATATACAATGCAATAAGTAATACAATTAAATTGTTCAAAATTGCAGTTACCATGCTGTTTGTATGTTTTTCTTTAAATCTTGCAACAATTCCTTTAGTAATGCCAGTCATGTGTTGGAGGAGGCGCGACTAGTTACACGGCAAACCAACAGTTCTAGAAGCTGTATTATGCATAGGAATAATTTTCAAAAGTTCTTCACTTATGTTTAAATTACAATCACATCCACGAATAAAAACAGCCAGCTGAGCGATATTTCGAATATCTGTACTTTCATCGATTGCAATCGAGTAGGCTTGAAATGTTGGTATTTTTGAATTATCCGTTGATTTCGCAAATATTCTCACCTATTTCATTAACTCAGCTAGCTACAGTATTTCGACTAAAGCTTAAAATTTTAAAAAAAATTTGTACTGGACATAATACTTCCACCTCTCTGAAAAAGCGCATCCACTAAAAAATTTCCATTCAGTAAATGGTTTCAATCTGCTTGTTAATAAATTGTATAATATCTAATTACTTTTACAGCAACAAAATTGTTTTCAAAAAATTTAGTATATACACTTTATTGTTTTTGAAGAATTGATTTCAATTCGGGCAATTTTTCTTCATGAAGATTTTGCAACGTATTGATCAAAGTGCCTTGTAAGATTATATCCCTTAGAAACTGAAAAAGTTTTTGCGTGTCAATCATAACTTCTTGTTCTTGTTTTGGACACAAAAAATATTACAGTATATATTTTAAGACTTTAAAGAGATAGCTCTGACTGCCTATGAAGTCACGATGCCTATGAGGCTCTAGCTGATTGAACACTCCAAAGCGAGAAAGATTAAGAAAAATAACAGGCGCTGTGGTACCACCATTAAGATAAAGGACAATGTGTACTTAATCGTTTGCGAATGACAGCACTATCAAACTTCAACAATGGGTAACGAAAGATCAATTCAATAAGAAAACCGTAATTTTCAAGAAAATGGCAACTGTAATACTTTAAACATTATTTGATCATTGCGTTATTATATTATACAAACAATATTACATTATCTATGCCTGTATACATGAAAAATAATGAAAACAATAATAATAATTCATTCTGTTTTAAATTTTTAATCAATAAATGTTTTTGTTTCCAAATCTGATATAAAGGTACATATTTTTATGTGCGGCCCACGAGATTATGTTTTTCCAAAGTGGCCCGCAAGGTCATTTGGGTTGAACACCCTTGATCTAGACTGCAGTACGCAGGTTAAAAATATATTTGATTACTTACACTACATTTAGAATCAAAGAAAGTTTGAACTTTGTTTAAATTTATAGGTTAAGGCTTTGTTTCATAAGGTTGTTTGTCAAATGATCTTTCATATATTAAGTGAAAAAGATAAGAAAAAACCACGAACAATAAGTCTCTTTTCCTTTTAAAGTGGGATCAATTTTATAAAGTGTGTTTTGAAGAGTGTTTATTATCAAATGAAGAATAGTGTATTATGTTTGGGTGAAATGTCGAAATCACTTGCATAGAAATAGTATATTCCTTATCTTGGTGTTTGATGAACATATTGGATGTTTTTCGTTGTTGAGAAAGTAAAACATTTTGGGAACATTTAAGCAGGAGCGCTTAAGGTTTTTATTTAATTATAACGAATTAAAAAAAAACAATTTTGGTGAAATATTTTGGTAAAAAGTTTAGCGGAGTAAATCTTTGACACATTTCATTTTCCCGAAAAATATAAGTACTTTTGAAGTAAGTTCCTTATTTTTACTAAAATATAATTGTTTTTATTAAGAACCTGTTTTGCTTTTTAAGAAAATCTTGCCATTTTTGTGTACATTTTGAGCTATTTTTCTGAAATAAATAAATATAAAATATGTATTATATTTAAAAAAATTTTTTTCCTTTATCTGGTTACTGCAATAAACACATTCACGTATTTTTTAAGAATTTAATTTGAAAAATCAGTTTTCTAAGCGTTAAGACCCGTTTGGTTTTGGCTTACATAATATTTAAGTTCATTTACACTTACCAAAATTCATGATTTGGTTTCAACATTACGTTAAAATATCATTAAGGCTATATATTGTGATGATATTTGACTCGTTGGTTTATTGGCGCACACAAAGGGGGTGGGGGTCCTGACCCCCTCCCCCCAAAGCCCTTGATTTTTTCCCGGTTGGTTATAATTCGAAGTATATAATACGTAAAATTTAGTTAAATATTTGTTATTAATGATTAATTTTATTAATTAATGCTAATTATTTATTCAACAATTAGTTTTTTACTGTGTTTTGTTCCCGAAAATCGACAAAATCAAAAGGAGCATGATACAAGAATGGTGAACTTTCGACCCTGGACCCCCGCCCGAAAAATTCCTGTGTGCGCTACTGCGTTGGTTGATTATATTTTAATGCATCTTGAAACTAAACGAAGGTTGTTGGCATCGGATGCCGTAATTTTGAATCGCAGTCAAATGAGGAATAAAGAACTTTTTTTGAAAAATGTTTATCTGTTGAATATTGTTAGATTTTTATATTGTCAACCAAATATGTGCGTACTTTTAAATGTTATCATTATACAAGACCTTAAGTCTTTTTGCTGTGTGTTATCTTACTATTTATTTAATTTTCCTCTAATTCGGTTTGCCTTTTGAATATATTGAATTTGTGAACATTACTGTACATAAGAACTACGAAGTGTAATCCAAAACTTCGGGGACAAGGTGCAGAAAACCTTACCCTGAATATTTCACAGCACTAAAGCACATCCACCTTCAAAATAGTCCCCTTGGATGACGATGCAATTCTGCCAGTATTCGTATAACTTCTGGAGTGAGTGAGTGAATATTAACGTCGCACTGGCCAGCAAGACGAGGGCTTTTGGAGAAGGACCACGTAATTCTGAACCATGGTCAAGTGACGTGGACGACACCTGAGCTGGCACCTCCTCTCCTAACTACCACACCATACCAACGGGAGGACGTTTCAACTCTCGACAGATTTAGTGTGCATCGCTGCCCTACACGGCAGGTCTTTAGTGGTACTGGGCCCGAACTCGTGACAAAGCCAGCCACGATCCGATATCTATACCACTCGGCTACTGCGGCCCCGTATAACTTTTGGAAGCACGGATGGAAGCCGTTTTTCGCAATCTCCCGTAAGGCCTCCTGCGATTCAACTTCCCCCATCTGATGACACAAAACGATGTTCCTGTAAATGCTTTTTCATTGGTGGAAACAGACAAATGTCACACGGGGCTGATTCTGGTGAATATGGAGGATGTGGAAGCACGTTAGTGAGAATTTTGGTGACGGCTTTTTTATCAATGGGATCGATGTGCGGGTGCGTTGTCATGCAGAAGATACCGGTCGTCACTCTGCCAGAACTGAGGCCTTTTACGACGAATGGATTCCCTCAAATGACGTCTTCGAGAAGTGTGTAGCATCAGCGATTTGTTCAAGTGTTTGGCGACGATCTTTTTGGACACATTCAGGTATTATCGCATATTTTTCCGCGTTCCGTGAAAACGAATGTCGTTCAACGCATTCATGAATTCGATGGATTTTCGGCCTCTTTAAAACGCCGTCGCTATTCGTAAACCTTGGATCTGGCCATGGTAGATTCACCATACACCTTTCTTAGCATTTCCAAAGTCTCTATTGGTGTTTTACCTAAGAAATGACAGAATTTAATGTTCAACGCAGTTCAAAAGAAAAGCCATCTTTCTTAGATCGCGGAACAAAGCTAACTAGCTTCGGAAGATAAGAGCTGCGCGTGTGGTTCGGTCGCATGACCGAACTACACTAAATAGACCTGACCAGGTATTGGAGTATTGGCAGAATCCATTTCAAGAGGTTTAACTTTAGGTACTTGATATCGTCGTCAGTAATGGCCATAGTCCCCGAATTTTTCGGTCGTACAACGTAGTTTTAACAAGCCTTTGATTGATGTATATTGTGTCTTAAAAGAAATAAAATATTAAAATTAGCAAGGTGTTATCAGATTAGAATTATGTGATATAAGGTATTCATGTAAGGGAGAACAGTGACCTTACCTCTGGATTAACATTACCACAGACTGCCTTGGCTCTTCGGATGGGTTAACATCATTTTTAATCTTCAAGCAGTGGCGCACACAAGAGGCGGGGGGGTTCCTGGGGTCCGGACCCCCAAAGCCCTTGATTTTTTTCCCGATTGATTATAATTCTAAATATACAGTACGTAAAATTTAATGAATTACTTGCTATTAATGATTAATTTTATTAATTAATGCTAATTATTTATTCAATAATTAGTTTTTTACTGTGTTTTGTTCCCGAAAATCGACAAAATCAAAAGGAGCAGGATACAAGAATGGTTAACTTTTGACCCCGGAACCCCCCCTTGAAAAATTCCTGTTTGCGCCACTGACTATAGCAGCTATAGGGAAATGTTCCTCACAAGAAAACAATGACTTAAACCCCATGTAATTGAATAACATCTTGAAAACATTTTTATTTTGAACAAAGAATTTTTTTTCTCTTATTTATTGTACGTTATTCGATCGGATACTTCTGCCCTAATGATGTCTCTCAATGGGCTAAATTAATGTGATGTGATAGTCACATAATAATGACACAGCCACATGTTTCTAGCCAATCAGTTCAAAAACTCACGAGACGTCATAATCACTGCATAAAAATCCCCCTTACAAATCAATGCATAAGCTCCGTCACTGGCGCACACAAGGGGGGGTCCTAGGGTTCCGGACACCCCCATAGCCCTTGATTTTTCCCCCCGATTGGTTATAATCCTACGTATATATTACGTAAAATTTAATTATGTATTTGTTATTAGTAATTAATTTTATTAATTAATGCTAATTATTCATTCAATAATTAATTTCGTATTGTTTTTGTTGTCGAAAATCGACAAAATTAAAAGAAGAATATGTTGGGCGGCGTTTTGGAGCATACCAAAATGGTGGACTTCTTTCGACCCTTGACCCCCCCGCCTTGAAAAATTTTTGTGTTCGCTACTGAGCTCCGTTGTTGCCAACTTTTGCTCTTCGTGGAAATTTCTCTTAAGTACATATTTGTCAACAATAATAAGGCAAATAGTTATTCAAAATGCGTTTTATTTAAAAATGCATGCATGAAATAAGTTTTTTTTTTAATTTTAAAATTATTTGAAGAAGTTTTTTCTGATAACATCTGTGAGCACCTTTACTCAATTATGAAATTTGAAATTTTATCTAAGTTTTACGAATAGAACACGTGCAAATAGTTTAATGTCTGTTATGAATTCAATGGAAAACACGTTTTTCTCTTTATCATGTGACCGTCATGAATTGAGCTCATTGGTAAAAGTGATCAGAGTATTACATTTACATTTAGATCCATTAAACTTTTCCAAAATTCAGTGTCCAAATTTCTCTTCGGCATGTTTTGATACACTTTCAAACATTTTCAAAGTTTCTAAATCAGATTTATAAAACTGAAATTCTTTCAATTAATTGAAATTAAAGGTTTATTCAACATTTTTAAATTCAAATTCAATAATCACCGATTCTAAGCGTTTTAAACTTTTTTTTTCTGAGGCAGCCTTTTTTTTTCTGAGAGAGAGAAGCAGATTATTATTCTTTCTGAAAATGCAAGCATACAACTAGTAGTGATAACGGAACTCACTTGTTACGCAGTTTACCATAAAGTTGCCATTAATCTCTTTGAAATCAATCGCATGCGGGTATGATTTGCAGAGGTTTCGGTTGCGAATCGAATGCGGAACATTTGCTACTACCTTGCAAACAGTTTAACGGCATTTAACATCTTGACCCCGTGTTCAACAGCATTCGCCTCTTTACCGGTTAATTGAAAGGTTAAAAGTGTGTGTTAAATGTAAGTGTTTGAATCTCATATCCGTATTGATTGCCCGTTGCTTTATGTGGGTTGCTAAATGCTTGGTTCCTTTTAAATTTCAAGTTGTTTTTGCTTATGCTTTTTAGGTTATTTTTGTATCTGAATCCTAGTATTTTGAATGTATTGAAAAATATTCCTCTAACGTCTTCTCCTGACTTAAAAAAAAGAACTGTATAGTTTGATTTGTAGTTTAAGCCCTTGTAGCACTACCCTCGGAGGTGATTTTCCCAACATTTTTAGCGGATCTCTTCTCAACCAAAGAAACATGCCTGTAGAATTCCGAATTTATAGGTCTAATTGTTCAAAAATAGGATATTTTTTTATGCATAGCGACCACGTAATCCCTCGCAAGCCGCCTTAAGAGTCGATTTTTTCAAAATACATTCATAGCGGATATCTATTCAACAAAGTAAACATGCTCACCAAATTGCAAGTTTGCATGTCAAATATTTAAAAAAAAAGTGAGTTTTATAATATATAACTTTATTAAGACATCCGCATATAAAACTTCATAAAATGAAACATCAAACATCTCTAAGTAAGAGACAAGAATGAAGTAGAGTTCTCGTGAGTGAGTGAGTGAATATTAACGTCTCACTGTTCAGCTACACGAGGGCTTTTGGTGACGGACCTCGTAATTTTGAACCATGGTCAAGTGACGAGGACGACACCTGAGGTGACACCCCCTCTCCTAACCACCACACCACAACAATTGGAGGACATTTGAGTTTTCACCAGATTTAATACTTATTGCTCCCCTACACGGCGGGTCTTTAGTGGTACTGGGTTCGAACTCATGACATGCCATGATCGGATACCTTGACCACTGTGACGTTTGAGATAAATAACGGTAGCGAGATAATGATTAATTTAAATATTTAGTTCATTTACGTCATAGCTATTGCTTACAGATTATAATTGAAGTTATTAAACTTATGAAAAGGTTATTAGAGTTCAAAACAGTGGTTTGTAAGCGGAGGGTTCCCTTTCGGCGACCGCTCACTTGATGGTTCAAAACATCTCTCTCGTTCTCCCTCTCTCTGCTCGGGGATCAGGGGCTGGCACCCTTTAGCATCCCGTTACATCTTGCTGGTCAGCGGGAAAAAGGTCCCTCGGGGTCAAGGTGTTGCAGGAGAGGTCCAAGGCGGACCACGCAATAACTTTCGACATGCAGGTGCAGGATGCACGAGTGATGAATATTTCCACAAAGAGGCCGACTCACATCTGGGAGACGAAAACGTTACACCATTATAACGTGGCCAGACAGTACCCAAAGAAACAGGTTGTTTTGGGTGTTCAGTAGCATAATGATGTTTTTTCAGAAGAAAAAAAAAGTTTTATTTCAACAGTCCAAACGGGGATGGTATTCGGCGAGAACCATCCTGAATCTTGAAACGACATTGCGGTGGGGATCTGTGATGATTTGGGGCGGCATTGCTGCTAACAGGACGACACCAGTTGCTTGTATGAAAGCAAAAATTTATTCCGAAGACTAACAAAACATCCTTCCAGAAAACTTATTTCTAGAGGCATCTCTGATAACATATGGAGAGTACATATTTCATCAATATAATGCATACCCAATTCAAGTTCTATAAATTCCTGGTTTTAATCCAATGCTCCTCAAACTTTCACAGTATATGTGACCCAATTTTCAATCATACTTTTCATTTCTCTCCCTCCGTACAGTAATAAAGTAGCTTGATGCTAACGTTACAATGCGATTTTAATCATGAACCATACAACTTATCAAGATAAATATTAAATTTTGTGTATAATTTTGTATATAACTATCCCATGGAGATCACAAGTGATTATTAAACTTATTCTTAACTTTGTATTGATAAATTAATTATCCAATACATTGTGTAGTACTAATACATTTATGCTCGAAGTAATAAGTTGTTCGGAAAGTAATTTCTTTTTTTCCCGTCAGAGGATTTCATTGTATTTTTTCACACTCAACTTCCCACTCAAGCCGCATAATAATTATATGTTTTGAGAGCTGATGTAGCAAGGCTTGATTGTGAAAAAGTCCAATTGTGATTCTATGCAGTAGTTTTTAGTTTGTTCCTTTTCAAACACGGAGAGTGAAAAGCAGCATTTCGGTATATTTTACTTTTATTATCTAAAAGGTAAAAATGCTGTTCAAACGAAAAAAATTAGCCGATGTATATTGAGAAGATGTATTGACAAGTCCCCCAGTGCCAAAACTGGTTTACAAAATTTCGAACCGGCAATTTTGACGTTAAAGGTGCACCACGTTCCGTAAGGCCAGTTGAAGCTGATAAAGACACCGATAAAAATATTAATGGATGCAAACTGGCGAATAGAAACTCTTGAGATCGCTAAGAGGTTACATTTATCGAATTCAACAGTTCATGACCACTTGAAACGCATAGGTTAAACCTCAAAGATCGACATATAAGTTCCTCATGTGAATTTGTGTCATCGCGTTGACGTCTGTGATTTGCTTCTTTAGCGTCAAGAAAATGATCCCTTTTTGAAAGCATCGTCACTAGGGAAGAGAAATGGGTTGTTTATAACAATGTCAAATGTAAAAGATCATGGAGTAAACAAGTAAATATATATATACTAGCTGGTATACCCGTTCTTCGCACGGGTGAACTGAAAAATAAACAACACAGATTGAAGGATAAAGAAGTTTTTAATGTGTTAATTTTACGTGAATTGCAAATTAAACAAAAAAGCTTTTTTGCGTAGCTCAGCTAAACAAAAAAAAAAAAAAAAAAAAAAAAAGAGAGAAATAAAACACCTTTGTTAAATTTTAAGTATGTAGATCTAATAGCTGATAAAAAGGATATTTTTTTTTATTTATAACTCCCCGTAACACTCTTGAGGGTCGATTTTTGAAAATACCTTCCTGAGCTGACCTCTGCTCAGCAAAAGAAACACATTGTTAAAAGTTTTGTGTAATTTACGCTTAAAATAGTGTAAATAATTTTTATCTGAAAGTACAATACATTAATATTACTTTCTGTAGAATTTATTTTATGTTAAAATTGTAATATTCTCAAGCAATGCCTTTTATTAAATTATAACGACGATCCAATAAAAAACATAGCGAAATGTTAACGATAGAGTAAAGTTGGCAAATGCCCAGCTACTTTCATAACTCGAGCTTTATTAGAGCTTTGTAAGACCCGCCGTGCAGGGGCACGATGCACGTTAATAATTTATCCAACCGCATTATGATTTACTGCATTTTTCATACAATATTTTTTTTGGATCACTACATTTAAAATTAAGGGATATATACATAAACAAAATACTCCACTTAGGAAAATTTAATCCGTTAGAGCTAATAAATTAATTAGAGATATTGCACTGTAAAATTAATTATATATACCATTCACTTAAAATAAGTAGTCAAATAATTTTCTAAGGTCTTCATTAACATACAAAAAAATAAGACACTTAAATTTTGACAAACTATTTTTTCCGCTAAAAAACTCATCATGGAACCCGTGCTGCTATATATCTTGGAAGAATGGATTTCAAAGAATATTCCTGCTAAGTATTGGTAGAATATTCCTTCTAAGTTGGTGTGGTGTGGTAGTTAGGAGTAGAGGGTGCCAGCTCAGGTGTCGTCCACGTCACTTGACCATGGTTCAGAATTACGTGATCCGTTGCCAAAAGCCCTCATGTAGCTGAACAGTGCGACGTTAATATTCACTCGTTCCAAAAGATACAGTACAGTAGTTTTAATTATTTTTATACATAAAAATGCAATATTTGCCTATTCAATTAAAATTATAGTGTTATAATTAACTACTAACCACAAACAAATTTTGAAAATTTGTCCAAATGATGCAGTGTGAAAGAGAAAATTTATTTACTTTAAGTATCAGAACTGATAAAAGCATTTATTTGGAAAAAAGATCAATTTCTTATTACGAAATATGCATAATAAAATGTTAAAAAAAACATTAAAATAAAGAGAGATTTATAACAACCTCTCCCTTCAAACTTAGTTTGATTCTGAAATAAAAAAATAGGCATTATATCAGAGGAATTAATTAGAAGCGAGCACATTGCGTAGCCAAAACAAAAAATGATTTTCACAAACAAAAGATAGATATATGCAGACGTGGTTTTTTTTTGCAGCACATGCCAGAATTGCTAGCAGATGACAGAATTTTTTCCTACTTACTTGATAAATTATCGTTATATTTTGGACACTTCATACAATATCTTTATAAATTACAGTCTATGCTATAAATTATAGCCTATGTGAAATTCTGACATATAAGCTATATTACTGTAAAGTTTCATTAAAATCCATTCTGTAGTTTTTGCGTGAAAGACCCACAAAGATACTCACAAACTTTCGCATTTATAATATACACTGGTGTGCAAAAATTAAGGACGAAGTCAAAAAATTAGCATATCAGCTGAACGAAGAGGCAGAGCGGACAGAAAGACCAATCAGGAGATTAAGTAAGGTGATGTACGGTAGCACATGCGCAGATATGCAGGTAGACGTAATGGGGAGTGTCTGAGTAGTATAAAGCATGTTGTCGGTGTAAGATCAGTATTTCTGGCAAAGAGATTGCACGCCGTATAGCAGTTAAAATCACACCGAGTTGCTGCCTCAGCGAGAAATGGCGAATAATCAATCTGTTAGACGACATCTGGATGCTTTTACCCGAGGTCGAATCATTGGGAAGTTGGAGGAAGGCCGCAGTGTGACAAGTGTGGCTGCAGAGTTCGGATGTGCTCACAGCATCGTTTCACGACTTTGGAGACAATTTCAAACTACAGGAACAGCTATCCGGAGGTTCAGTAGTGATCGTCCACGAGGAACCACACCCGCAGATGACCGGTACATTGTCTTACAGGCCAGAAGAAACAGGCGGCAGACAGCGGGAGAAATCGCTAGATACACGACACAGGCGACTGGACGACCGATATCGCGTTTTACCGTGGCCAGAAGACTGCACGGTGGTGGTCTGTTTGCACGACGCCCTGTACGGTGTGTACCTTTAACGCCTGCCCATCGGAGAAGGCGTTCTCTGTGGTGCCGGGAACACTGGAATTGGAGAGACAATGAATGGGGACGAGTACTCTTTACAGATGAGAGCAGATTCAGATTGAGTAGCGATTCTCATCGCATACTCATCTAGAGAGAGCGTGGAAGCCGCAATCATCCCTCGAACATCATTGAAAGGGACAGGTATGGAGGTCGCGGTGTTCTCGTTTGGGGAGGCATCATGCTTGGTAGTCGTACAGACCTTCACATCTTCGACGCAGGTTCAGTCAACGGGACCCGTTATTGTAACGAGATTCTTCTTCCATATGTGCGTCTTTTTAGAGGCGCTATGAGTCTGCAGTTCCTTTTCATGGACGACAATGCACCATGTCATCGAACAGTAGCTGCCGAACAGCTCTTAGAGAGTGAGGATATTGAACGTATGGATTGCCCGGCACGATCTCTGGATCTCAATCCCATCGAGCATGTATGGGATTTTCTAGGCAGACGCTTGGTAGCTCGTACCTTACCACCAGTAACGATTCGGGAGCTTCGATTGGCTCTGCAAGACGAATGGGCAGCAATGCCTCAACAACTCATTGACATCCTCATTCTCAGCATGGGCAGACGCTGTGAAACCTGCCTAGCAGTCAGGGGAGATCATATCCCCTACTAAAGACCGGATGTTTCTTGCTGGACACCCATCACAGGGATGTTTCGGCCTTCAGTCGCATTGTGCTGCATGTTATTTTTCAATAAAGCTTCTTTTTATCCCTCTGATTTCTCTTTAGTAAGTGTTGCTTACATTTTACACATGTCCTTACGTATTGGGGATCTTACGGTATTAAATGTGTTGATTTGGAAAGCTTTTTGTACAAAGTTATATTGAAAAAACCGTCTCGTCCTTAATTTTTTGCACACACCAGTGTATATATATATACACACACACACACACACACACACACACACACACACACACACACACACACACACACACACACACACACACACACACACACACACACACACACACACACACACACACACACACATATATATATATATATATATATATATATATATATATATATATATATATATAGGAGAGAGTAAACTAATAGTAGAAATTGAAAAAAGAGCATGATTTGTCTGCATTGTTGTAACAATGCACACCCGATTTAGCTAGTTTGCCTGAAAAATAGGTTTTCAATACCAACTTTTGTCTTTGTTTTGACAGTGTTGCGTATTGGGTACTAAAACACACTGTCGGGCTAGAGATATATATCTATAATTTTATTTACAGGAACATACTAAATCGGCGTCTAACACTCAGAGCACGTCTTTGCTCTCTGCTTCCAGCGGGGACCCTAAAACGGTCCTCGCGCATGTCTTTTATAGGAGTCTATCTCAGAACGTAGGGGAAAAGGATTCCATGAAACCCTTCTCCCCTACTTTCTCAGGTAGTAACACTATCCCCTCTTGGTCTATGACGTCATCAACTGGTCTCGGAATAATGTTCGCTTCAACAGTTACATTGTTACAACAATAGAGACGAACCTAAGTCGGCGTCAAAAAAAATCCCAGTAAATAATTAAATAAATTAATTAAGATTTGAAAAAACTGTATTAACATCAAGTGTCATCCGCTGCAAGTTTAAAAAAAAAATATTTGAACTTGATTGGATGAATAGAAAGTATTTCATTAACGACTGAAAATTTGAACAAGATAAATAAATATATTAATAAATATATAGAGCGAGTGAGCTAATAAAAGGAATTGAAAAAGATAAACCAGCTTAAGGCATTTCGAAAGCCAATATTCATAAAAAAAAGGTGATGCTATGTGTTAGGCGAGATTTCAAAGGAATCAGTATTTTTTTTAGCTTTTACTAGACAACAAAATGATTATTGTCATCAGCTGGACAAAGTGAAGAATTCACTTGAACAGAAAAGATCAGAATAGATCACGAGAAAAGGTGTAATTTTCCACTAAGATAACCTCATACAAGTTTGACCTCATACAAGTTTGGTAACTCACCAAAAGCTTTTACAGCTTGAATGGGACATACTGTCACATTCACCATATTCTCTAGATCTGGCACTTTCTGGTTATTATTTGTTCCGGTCTCTAAAATATTTTTAGACTGTTAAACCTTTACTTCAAATGAGGTCAAAAATCACATGGATTTGATTTCTTGCCAGTAAAGAACAACAATTTTATGAGCGTGGAATCATTCCACTGCCAGAAAGATGGCAAAAGGCATTAGACCTGAATGAACAGTATATAATTTAATAAAATATTTATTCATTTTATGAAAATTATCTTTCATTTTCCTACAAAAGAACAAAATTACTTTCCGAACAACCCAATATATCAGTGCAAATGTATATTTTATGTTTCATGATGTCAGAATTCTTTTTGTTTTGCTTACTTTCAATAATTCATAATTTTTTCAATTTTTTTATTTTCGACTTTTCGATATGTTAGCGCCTCTGAACGTAAAATTATCACGTCAACTAGGGTGTGTGTGCGCATCACAATTTGAGAAGCGCTGCTTTAAGCTATTAATGCTCAACTAAATGCCGTCAAGAGACCCTTGTGACGGGCTCACGCGTCTTTTCATTAACATATCCTTTGGGTTCTTTGGAGCCAGAATTAATGGCAACTTTTTTCCAACCAAACCCAAGAAGTGAAGCGTGTAGGAAAGATGCAAATTAGGAAGCTTTTAAACATCAGAGAGGCGGGGTGGAAGAGTAGGCGGGGTGGAAATTTGAGGAATGGAAAAGATAATCCGTGGTTCAAGCGTCAAGAGGTTTTGGAAACGTTAAGTGACAGCAAACAGAAATTATATGTGATATAGAATCTTTAAGTCAAGGTTCATACCATTGTGTGTGTGTGCACTACTGTAAACACGCAACTTCATCTACGATTATTGTGATCGCTACTTCAGACTACATTAAAGGTAGGAGTGACTATTTAATATTCGGATCTGTGATAGTAAAGGAATAGAGCTTAGGCGAGTTAGTATTGATAGTGGTCCGGGTTACGTTATTTCGGTATTATACACTGCTCAAAACAATTAGGGGAGCTCATGATTTTAACAAAAGTAAGCAAAGATGTATACCAATAAGTAACATAAAATGAATCATCCACAATGTAAAGCCTACCAGGAAACGGAAGAAGAAAACTTTATATGCAAATCAAAGTTCATGACGTCAAAAACCAGAAAAAGGAGATAAGGGCAGAAATCGGGATGTTGCAGAAACGTCTGTTTTATTGCCGTAACTGTGAAATTCGATTGCGCAGTATTTTTTTTGTGTGTGTGAGACATGGTTACTTGAGAATGTCTCAACAACGTGATTTACCGGAATCCATGGCATGGCGTGTCATAGGCAAACTGGAATCCGGGCAAACACAACATAGTGTCGCGGACGCTGTTGGAGTCACCAGAAGTGTTGTTGCAAGGCTGTGGAATCGATTCCAAGAAACAGGAAATGTTAGACGTCGACGAGGGGCAGGTCGGCCACGCGCCACTACATCAACTGATGACCGGTATATACAGTTAACAGCCCGTCGAAACAGAACAGAGAATGCTACGCAGCTGCAAAGACAGTTGCTCTTGGCAACAGGACGAAGGGTGTCCAGCTAAACAGTACGTAATCGGCTTCATGAGGGAGGGCTCTATGAACGTAGGCCAATGGTCCGCATTCCGTTGACCCCACGCCACCGTGCAGCCCGAAAAAGATGGGCTGCTGAACATCGAGATTGGGAGCAACATGATTGGAGCCAAGTGCTGTTTACAGACGAGTCCCGATTCAGTCTAGAGTGTGACACCCGACGTGTTCTTGTATGGAGGGACAGGGGCACTCGAAATAACCCTGCATTCGTTCGTGAAAGGTCACAATACAGAAGAGCTGGTTGGATGGTATGGGGTGGAATCAGCATAGGCGGACGTACGGACCTGCATATCATTCGGAATGGCACTTTGACGGGCCGAAGGTATGCAGACGAGTTATTTCGACCTCATGTCATCCCTTACGCTGGAGCCATTGGAGATTCCTTTGTTTTCCAGGATGATAATGCCCGACCGCATAGAGCTCGTCTGGTGGAGAACATGCTTGAAGCTGAAACAATACAGCGTATGGAATGGCCAGCGTGCTCTCCTGACCTGAATCCAATCAAGCATGTTTGGGACATGCTCGGACGACGCATTGCTGCGCGACCAAGGCCGCCTGCTATTGCCCGAGACTTGGAGATTGCACTTCTTGAGGAGTGGAACAATATTCCCCAAAGTCTGATCGATAATCTCATCGCATCCATGGCAAACAGGTGTGAAGCAGTCTTAGCTGTTCGAGGAGACCACACGCCCTATTGAAACTCATACATCATGTCTAAACAGTACCTTTTTTATCGTTTACATGTAATCAAATTGTTGCCCTAAATCATCTTTTCATGTTTTTTCCATATTTTCAAAGAATTAAAGCTTAATTCCAAATTTTTTTACGCCTTTTTTCTGTATTGCGCATTGATACGCGTGTACTATGCATTGTATGCCAATACGTGGCTGTCTCACACGGTTTTCTTCACTTTTTTGCTTGCTCCCCTAATTGTTTTGAGCAGTGTATATATTGTGTGTTTAGCCACCGTAGATTCTCTCACATATATTATATGCACGTTAAATAGCTGAAACGTCCTCCCGTTGGTGTGGTGTGGTAGTTAGGGTGGTTAGGTGTCGTCCACGTCATTTGGTTCAAAATTACGTGGTCCGTCGCCAAAAGCCCCTCGTGTAGCTGAACAGTGCGACGTTAATATTCAATCAATCAATCACATATATTATTATTATTTAATTTGTTAGACGATTAAAAGTTAAAGATCTTAATAAAGTCACATTGAGATCATGGCAGCTCCTAGTTCTTCCTTTATTCCTACACCTCTAGCTCCCGCTGATAATCAAGGAGAAGGGCACCCGAGGGGGCGCCCTTATACCCTGACCAGAAACCAATGCAAAGTTTATATGGCATTTGGTGCGTGAAATTTACGGAAGCGTTAACACTTACACCACCAAAGAGGAGTTTTAAGTAGTCTCAAAAACGATTAAGGTATATATACAAATAATTCATGCAAGGAAGTTTTTAGATTATTATTAGTTTTTTGTAAATAAAATCTCATATGGTCTTTACATTTTTTCCAGCTTTTACCTGTGTAAAAGACAAAAATTTTCGAATCAAAAAATAATTCAAATGTTTATATTATTTATATAAATATGCATACATAGATAAATACATACAACTGTGTTATATCTTGCACTTGTGAGTTTAAATTCGCATGAATTTCAAACATGCAATTTTAAGCCATTGAAGGTTTTGCTTTTCCAGCATTGCATTAAATTTATGCATATTTTAGTAATAGCTAAAATAAAATTAGAATATTTCCTGAAGAAGGAAGAGGAGATTTTAATGATTAACACTGGAAATATTATTTATTATTTGTCACTACTTGTTAATATAATATTAAGCGTATTTGTTAAAAAACAACATGAATCAAAACTGTTGCCCCCACTCAAAGGATTCGTAATATTTGAATCCAGTGGCGCACACAGGGTTGTGGGGGTGGAACCCTCCATCACCCTCGATTTTTTATTTCACAATCGATTATAATTCTATGTATACAGTGGCGCACACCAGGGGATGTCCCAGGGACCGGAACCCCTTCCCCCAAAGCCCTTGATTTTTCTTCGATTGATTATAATCATATGTATGTTGTTGTTCTTTTTGTGAAATTATTTCCTCACAGCTTCCTGGACAGCACATTTATTGAACAAACGATTACGAAAATGGCACTCAGCATAAAAGGTATGGCCACTGCACACAGCATCTGATCAGTGAGTTGTCCCCGTAGAAGGAATGCGTGGGAAGAGGCGGGAAAAAAAGGAGTGGGCGAATCACACTGTCATGAATCACGCAGAATCACACAGTTCTTCCACCAGAAAAAATAGTTCACTCATCTCAACCCAATAGATATAATACGTAAAATTTAATTATTTGTTATTAATAATTTATTTTATTAATTAACGCTAATTTTTCATTCAACAATTGATTTTCTACCGTTTATTGTTCTCGAAAATCGACAGAATCAAAAGAATATGTTGGGCGGCGTATTGGAATATGATAGGAAAATGGAGCACTTTTGACCCTGGACTTCCTGTGTGCGCTACTGTATGCATATAATACGTAAAGTTTGGTTAAGTATTTGTTATTAATAATTTGTTTTATTAATTAATGTTAATTATGTATTCAACAATTTACTTTTTACTATTTTCGTGGCTTATTGGGGTATGATACAAGAATGGTGGACCCTCAACCCCCATCTCTTTGAAAAATTCCTGTGTCCACCATTGTTTGAATCTAATAAAGAATTTCATCCGATAATAATGTTTTAAGAATATGAACTACTTTCGGAAATATTTTATCGTATTTATTTATTTTTTTTAAATAAAATTTAGTTATTTGTATTATTCTTTTGGTTTTGCAACATAGGGTTTTAAATATGGAGCTAAGTGGAACCCAGATTTTTATTGGAATTTCTGGTTGCGTTCTACGTTTGAATCAGTGCTCAAAAATGATTTTCTAGAGTTGCACTCAGCATAAGGCCCTCAAAAAATAAACTAAACTAGTAGTTAATTGACGGAGTTTCTCCTCATCTTTTGTGCGAACAATTAGCGATCCCAAATCGATTAAACAAGTTCTGCATGAAAAAAGAAACATGGTTTTTTTTTATCTGACCGTGTTATTTTAAAACTGGGTAAAAAATATATAAAAAAACTAACTAAGCCTTTTAGAATGTTACAAATACTTGGCAGAGCAAAAAACCACAACGTGCGGTTTCTTAAAAGCTTGTATAGAGGTTATATTTCCTGGTAGACTGTTCATTATTCGTAGAGTATTTTAATGTCAACTAATTTTTTATGAGTGTGTATGTTGCCGTTAGAGTGGATAATTCAGTTATTTCATGGAATAACTAGGTATTTAATGAAATAAATAGACAAGTCAATTAAAGTATATAATATTGAAAAATTTCATACTTTACATAATTATTCTATAAAATTACTAAAATGAGATAGACCATTAAAGTGAAAGATAAACAGCTTCAAAGTTATTTTATAAATTAATTGATCATAAATAGCTAAAATTTCACGAAAAATACATTTTATCCCTACTGCGGAGGATTTATTGATAAATAATAAGGAAAAGCATATGATGTAATTTATTATTGCTCACATTGCTAACGTTAGTTTAACAGAAAGGAAAACAAAAAAGCTCATATATGTTGCAGACATAGTTAAATGGAAATATTATCAAAAAAATACATGCTGGGAAGGAAAACTGTTGCTTCATGAAAACATCGGGTAAACTTTTTCAGACAAAAATGTGTGAGAGAATATTAATTAAATTTTTATGAAATACTTTTATTCCACTTTTCATTATTTATGAGAATAAGGATTGCTATGATATCACTTTGATTTGTACTACACATTATTTTTGAAACAAGCACACTTTTTACTGTTACACATTTTTGTACCCGAGCACTTTTTAAATCCTAGTCTAGCCCCGCAACTTTGAGCTGTTGCAACAGATCGAAACGTTGTGTCAATATTCGGAACTTCTTCAATGGAAATTAATTCTCTCTCACATATACGGAACTGAGATCTAGAATACAATTGTTTTATTCGACCAACTCTTGTTCCTAATCGGAAAAATCCTTTTCCAGAATTTTCCATAACGATAGCTGAAACGGATTTCATTCTTTAGCGATCATGTAATCGTTATTCTGTAGAATACCTAGTTAAATTGTATAATTCAATAATTTTACATACTTTAACTGACTTGTTTAGTTAAATCATGAAATACCTAGCTATTTTATGAAATAACGGATTTCATTCTTTAATGGGAACATTGTATAACCTAATTGAGAGACACAAATTATTTAAATATTAAAGATTAGCTGATATACCCGTTCTTCGCATAGGTGAATTGAAAAATTAAACAATACAGATTGAAGAATAAAGAGATTTAATGAGTTAATTTTACATGAATTGCAAATTAAACAACAACAACAAAAGAAACTATTTCATATTTCAGCTGAACAAAAAATCATATTTGTTAAATTTTAAGTCTGTAGGTCTAATAAGTGATAAAAAGGATTTTTTATTATTATTTATAACGCCTCAGTAAATCCCTTGTGGGTTGATTTTTGAAAACATGTCCCTAAACTGATCTTTGCTGAGCAAAAGTAACATATTGTTACAAATTTTGTGTAATAAATACTTAAAATAGCGTAAATAATTTATATCTGGATGTGAAATACGTTAGTATTACTTTCTGTTGTATTTATTTTATGTTACATTTGTAATATTCGCTAGCAATTCGCCTTACATTATAATAGCGATTCATTGAAAACATAGCTAAGTGTTGACTATAGAGCCAAGTTGGCATCGTTTTTGGCGACTATGTTGGTAACTTGGCGATTGATTGAACGGTGCAGAAGTTCATATGCTGTGGCGCCACCTAGTGGGGAGCTGCAACAAAGAAGATAGCTTAAAAACCTTCTTCACAAAAAAAATACATATACATGCCAATTTTCATAGTGATCGGTTGAACGGTGCTGGAGCGAAGTGATGCCATACATACAAACATCCATTTTTGTATGTGTAGATTAAAACACATAATTCAAAGAATTCCACGAATTCAATTATTTCATTTCCCGACATACTTGAGACATATTGTGGTTTCTTTCGCCTGTCTTTGGAACGAAAAAAAACCCCTTCCAATTTGTTCTTCAGTCCAATTCCATCCAGATGGTGGAAGATACACGAAATTACAGTCTTGGCGTCACCCGGCAATAATGCGCAGAAAATTGCACGCGCCACAATTGACCCCAAAGGTCCCCTTGCACATGTAATGGAGCATCATCCCTTCTTTGTGTCTCATTTTGATCTTTTCTTTTCTTCCTCCCCCCTCTCAAAACACGGGCGTGCGTTGATCGTGCTTTACGCCTCCCTCTCTAAGTGTGGCGACTGAGGTTTAATCACCGAGCGGCGTGTTCTGGCCACACGATGTTTTCTTTGCGAAGTATTTGGTATTCTTGGCTAACTAGAGTGGTGTGTTGTTTTAATCTGTTCTGTGTGGAGGTTTTGGGGTTTTTTTTCGAACAGGCATGTGTTGATTGTGTTATTATTATTTTTGGTCTCGAATTTGGTGTTGTTGTACCCCGTCATTTTGTTGAAGAGAGGGTGGGTTTATTAATCGTCCTGCTTGTGCAAGGTGGAGACGATTTTGATGATGTTATTGTGGAATCTTTATTTTTTGACTTATCGCTTAAGTTTACATAAGGAGTAAAAGGCTATGATAAACAACCTCTTTTTCACTGGCAAATAGGTCCTTAGCAGGTTTTAGAAAGAAAAAAGAAGGTGAATGTAAATCGTATTAACTATGGAGTAAAATCTGTACCAAGAATAGGGGGACTAGTACTTTCTTTTGTCAAGGTGGCTGCCTACGAGATATGGCTGCGATAGCCTAGTGCAGGGGTCGGCAAACCACGGTTATTAAGACTTCCATCTATATGGATTATTAAAACAATATTTATATCCAGTGGCGCACAATAGGGGGGTTCTTGGGGGTCCGGACATTCCCAAAGCCCTTAATTTTTTTCTCGATTGATTATAATTCTAAGCATACAGTACGAAAAATTTAATTAAGTATTTGTTATTAATGATTAATTTTATTAATTAATGCTAATTATTTCTTCAATAATTAGTTTTTTACTGTATTTTGTTCCCAAAAATCGACAAAATCAAAAGGAGCATGATACAAGAATGTTGAACTTCCCCCGAAAATTCCTGTGTGCGCTACTGTTTATATCTACTAAAAAAATGATTTCCTTTTTAATTGTGTATTGAAAAAGTTTACTTTATTTGAATATATAATTAAACACCTTACTGGCTTAGAATTTATGTATGTACCCCTTAAGTGCCACCGGCGTATATATCTGTTTCGATCAACAATTGCGTTATGTGCCCCGGATGAATATATTTTCCTCCGAAATACTATTCTTTTCTTTGCATGCTATCAGTACAACTATTCCGAAGGCTTTAGAATGCAATGAAATGACTTTGACTGTGTTTGCAAAGGATTTATTTATTTCAGAGAAAAATTTACTTATTTGTGCATTCCCCCCTCTCCTCCCCAAATACATCGCACACGCGAGCTTGTGTGAAAAACTGTGGCACTGGGCTGCGAATCGCGTAACTTTTAATTAGCATTTAAGGGGTTAAATTGTTCTCCATTCATATAGTGTCTTGAAAATCAGTGGAAATATTAAAATTAGTTCTAATGTGGAACAAAAGTCTAATTTGTTGATAAAAATGCTACCATGTATGTCAAGACACTCCTTTAACCCTTTAACGCAGTGTTTCTCAAACTCAGGGGCACGCCTCCCTTGGGGGGGGCGTGACAACTCCACGAGGGGGACGAGCATATTGAAAAGTCGAAAACAAAACATTATTTTAAAAAAATTATTAATTTTCTGAAATTGAACAAGCAAAATATATTCGAACATAGTAAAAAATAAAATACACATTTATACTGATATATTGCACTTATAAATGTATCAGGTGCTACGAATGTATTTTATAATTAATTTAACAATACCAAGTTAAGAACAAGTTTAATAATTACCAATGATCCCGTGGGACTCTAATAGTATATAAAATTACATACAAAATTAACACTTATATTGACAACTTGTACGGTTAATAATTAATTTCTTAACCATCGAATTAAAATGGCGCTATTGGCTTCTCAATGCCAACCGTTTTCCACGTAGGCGCGTGTATGTGATGTATTGGGGGGGGGGCGAGAAATAAAAAAGCAAAAATGATATCTAAAATATGTAAATCCCTTGCAAATATTGTCAAGGTCCTTTTATTGCATTCCAAAACCTTCGGAATAATTTTATGGAAAGCTGTGCACAGAAAAGATCGTACTTCGAAAAGACGTATATACACGCCCGGGGAAATTAACGCTTTGACTGAGTGAGACGTTTGTATATGTCGGTGGCACTTAAGAGGTTAAAGTAGTATCATAGTTTTAGTGGCAAAGTATAGTATTATTGAATTCAATACATTGTTATTGTATGAGGGGGGCGCGATGAAAATTGTGATTGAATATTGGGTCGTGAACATTGAAACTTTGAGAAGCACTGCTTTAACGGGCCTACAGCTCAAATACAATTTTCTGTGATAAAGTACTTGATAAATGTAATGTTCTCATCCTCGATATAAACATTATTTAGTCACAAAAAAATATCTAATCGTGGGATTTTTTCCTGGGTGGTGGCTAGACGTTATAGCCACTGCGCATTTAGGACATTTAATTTACTTTTCAGGACAGAAATAATGAATCATACTACAATAAACTCTTTATGAAAAATTAATATTTATGTAATGACTATTTCAACAACAATTAAATACAAAATATAAGTGCAATTTAATAATAATAGAATAATTATACAACATAGAATACTTACTTAGAAAATATATAGAATACTTAGAATATACATTGTGAACTCTCTTGGTATACATCCACACTTTATATTTTAATTAATTTTAGTATGAAAAGTTAGAAATAAAGTAATATTTTTGAGATTTTAAATGAGTTATTTCCCTAATTTGATGAGCTATTTTCTGTGGAACTTGAAGAAAACACTTTCTACGAGTAGGAAAGCTGTAATGAAAGATTTCCAACCCGAGAATCTTGCACCACACATTGTAAACAAAGTTTGTTAATATTTCCCACCCCCCAACATTCTCACGTGATTTTAACTGTTCTCTCTCGAGTGGAGAAAAGCGAAAATTTCAAGGTCATTGTTCTGTTCTATGTGGGCAGTGGATAGAACCTCTATCCTCATATAAAAGCTTTCCAAAAACCTAAATAAATGTTTTTTAATTGCACATTTGCTTAATTCATTCAGATGAGGGAAAAGTATACTTAAGACATGTCGAAATTTTTTTTCAAATGCCAGAAATTTTATTTATAGTAATCAAAATACAATTTGTAGATTGACACCGAGAAAAACTAAAAGATATCGTGCTGCCATCCGTATTAATTTTTATGCGTTTTAGCTTCAATTAACGCATATAGATAGACTAAATATCCAACACCTGCTTTGAGAAAAATGTTTTAATATGTGGCACCTATTAGCCACTGCCCGCTAGATGGTTAAGTGATTTTAAGCATGCATGAGTTGGGGAGCATTCTTGAATGTGAGCAAGAGATACACGCAAACTAAACTCAATGGCGCAACAGCTCTTGAGAGCCAAGGCCTACTGTGCCCATCAGTGGCACACACAAGGGGAGGGGTTCCTGGGGTTCCGGACCCCCAAACCCTTGATTTTTTCCGATTGATTATGTGGAGACCCCCTGGGTCTCACCTTGAACACTAAGATTAATTTGAGGCAAAGAACCACTAAGAGCCATTTTAAATAATAATAATATTTATTTATTATTATAATTTCTCAAAAAAATCTCTGATAACATATAATACTTTTATGTTACGTCAACACTAAAGGGATTTACCTTTATATTATACAATTATGCAATTAATTAATAATTAAGATCAAGATCAAGTAAGGTCTACCGAAATAGGAGATCCGAGAAATACACGCGTACTCGAATTCTTAACTCTCATTAATTTTAACTAATTCGACTAAACTAACGCTTCTTTTAAGCCTAAGTAAATTATATTTACCACTGGCTATATCAGCTTTCTGGTACTTCCTTAGAATCACAGCAATTCTTCTACACTATTCTAATATCTTGGTATCCTCTAATATTGCGGTTAAAGTTGCTGGCTCAATAGCCTTCCATCATCTACATTGCTAGCTTACAACGCTCGACTTAAAAACCTTATCTATTTTGCAAATCCCATTAATCTTTTTGGAGTTGATTGGAAATAAACGTGAATTCATATTCCCCAACAAGACGCCTAAGAAGATTAGTGGAAAGGTTCCGTACAGATTCGTTACAATTATAATTCCAAGTATATAATACGTAAAATTTAATTAAATACCTGTTATTAATGATTAATTTTGTTAATTAATGCTAATTATTTATTCAAATTTAGTTTTTTACTGTGTTTTGCTCCCGAAAATCGACAAAATCAAAAGGAGCATGATACAAGAATGGTGACTTTCGACCCCGGACCCCCCTTAAAAAATTCCTGTGTGCGCTACTGGTGCCCATCTCATTATTCGTGATCTTGGACGCAGAGGTGCATGAACAGTTGTTCCGGTCAGGAGGTCATTCTGACGCAAAAACCGTAGTGTTTTGTCTACAAGCAAGTTTAGTACTCATTTATCGACCCACTGAAGGAATTAAAGGCTGAGTAGATTTTCCCCAGTCAGAGGATAGAACCTCGGACTTGTGGTGTGGAAGCTTGTATCGATACCACGATACACATCAAATCCCTCCAAAAAAGGGTCAAAAACACATCCCATATTTTGTCACATATTTAAAAGTCAATATATAGAGAGTTGAACTGACTGTTATATGCAGGAACAATAAAAATCAATTATAATTATTACTATAAACATGTAAATTTTAGAATTAAGTTCTTACGGCATTATTGGTAGAAATATTTTTTCACGACGATTGACAATTTGATTCCCAACAATTATGATATTTTGACAACGATTGTTCTTGTTACAGAACTAAAAATAACTTCAATAATTCTTAGTTTTATAAAAATAAAACTTTTTCTTTTATGTATGTTAAGCTTTATTTAAGTAGAGTAAGAAATACACTGCTGGATAATTGCTAAGGACGGATAACACTATCATCCATAGCAACCACAAAATGAAAGGAAGCAAAATGTGGAAAATTAGAATAAGTGCGGGATATTAGTAAGAAGAAGTATGAGTATGCAAATTTTTTTTCCACGTCTGTTCATCACGGGATAGCGTTCATAAAAGCTTTAAAGGTTTTGACGCGTGTGGACAGTTGTTGTTTCAAGTCAAAGTTTTACAGGAAAGATTTAATAGACGAACTTAAAATTTTTGGCATATCTTCCCGACATCACATAGATGATTTTATGCGTGGCCGAATTATTGGAAAGATCAAAGAAGGGCGAAAAATAACAGATGTTGCCAGTGAGTTCGACATCGCTCACAGCGTTGTTTCATGGCTGTGGAAGTCATTTAAAACTACTGGAATGTGTAGTAGACGGCACGGGGGAGGTCGTGTTAGAAGTACGACGCCTGCAGAAGACAGATATATCGTCCTATCAGCAAAAAGGAACACGCGCACCACAGCTCAGCAGGTGGCAAATCAGTTTCTTGCTGCCTCAGGAAAGCAGATCTCCCGAAAAACTGTTGCTAGACGTTTGAGGGGAGGAGGACTATACGCACGCAGACCTGTTGTGTGTGTCCCATTGACCAGACAGCACCGTACTGCCGTTTGCAATGGTGTCGTGAGCATCACAATTGGACTGAACAGGACTGGGCATGCGTACTATTCTCAGATGAGAGTAGGTTCAGTCTGTCATCGGATTGTAGACGCCAACTGATCTGGCGCGAGAGTGGTACTGCTTATCGTCCAGAAAATATCCAGGAAAATGACCGATATCCGACATGCAGTATCATGGTGTGGGCCGGCATCATGATCAATGGCCGCACGCGCCTACATGTGGTTGCGAATGGGACTATGACGGGCCAACGATACATTGATGAAGTTCTACTTCTTCATGTTCGTCTTTTCCGTGGTGCTGTCGGTGATAAATTTGTTTTTATGGACGACAACGCAACATGTCATCGAACAATCGCTGTTCAAGATTGTCTAGAGAGCGAGGGTATTCAACGTCTCGTATGGCCAGCGCGTTCTCCAGATCTAAACCCCATTGAAAATGTGTGGGATGCTTTGGGGAGGCAAGTTGCTGGTCGAAACTATCCTCCGACAAACAAGAACACCCTCATCCGTGCACTCACAGAGGAATGGGATAAATTGTCTCAACAGCTGCTGGATAATGCTGTGCAAAGTATGGTACGACGTGTGGAATGTTGCATCACACCCCACGGTGGACATATCCCGTACTGATACCTTTCTTTAAGGTGCCTGCAGACTTTTAGATGCATTGTTCCATTTCTCCGTACGCAGATCAAATGAACATTTTTTTTCCTTTCAGATGTTTCACAGCTTTTGTACTTTCCAGAACAATAAATATTCTTTATTCTAATGTCTGAACAGTGTGGCAACTATATTTTATCCTACTAGGCCTCATGTCTCGCTTAATGTTATGCTACATAGCAATTTGTGATCCGTCCTTAGCAATTGTCCAGCAGTGTATTAATTGGAGTACGACAGTCTCGTCCGTGATTCCTACCGGAGACTCCCCTTCTACACATGCGTGTGTGGCTCTTTGATAATTTAGTTATCCTTTTCACTTACAACGTGGATCTTCTCTCTGAAGGTTTGCCGATCTAGTGGTTATGCTCACAGACTTATGGGAACGCACTCCCGTTGGTGTGGTGAAGAAGTTAGGAGAGGGGGTGTCAGCACAGGTGTCATCCTGGTCCTTTGCCCATGACTCAAAATTATGAGGCTCGTCGCCAAAAGCCCTCTTTGCTTTGTAGTGTGATGTTAATAAACACTTGTCCCGCCAACTACGATGGTTTATGGCGCCAACCTCCAGTTATATCGTAGTTTGTTTGCTTACATTTGTACTATACTGCAATGAAATTCGCAGTATATCACAGTGTAACGTAGTGACTAGGAAGGGTTTTTAGTCACACAGCAAGACATTAAACTAACTTACTTTATTCATATTCTACGCCAATAAAATTTTCAATTCCAGCAGTATAAGGTAAATTGTAGACTGATTAGTCCCTTGTTTGCACTTAAAGATAACAAAATACAGTCCCGTGTTTAATTGGCTTCACGGATACTTAACCGTAGGCCAACCGTCGGGTAATAGTTTCTCTGGAGGGTGTTGGCTCTACGCTGATCCTCCGCATCACAAAATCCCCAGAAGACTTCGCTTGTTCTCACCATCACGATCCGGCCAACACGTAAAGAGCGTTTTTTTTCTTTCCGCTTCTTTTTCTCAGCTCTCGCCTCGATCCAATCTCTGTTCCATCTCCGCTCTCTGATCTCCGGTCTCGATTTCTGGTCTCTGCTCCCCGATCTCACCAAAAAAGACTCTTTTTAACTCCAGGGGTGGGTTCACTACACGCCCGTCGTCACTTATCATTGGCAGGCCACAAAGGTCTGCACATGGCCCTTGGACTCATTAGTGCCCTATTCGTGCGGGACTCACAATAACACTTTCTGGCCCGTCTTTAATGTACTGGCGCCAGATTTCTCATCCGACATCCGGACACTTGTCCATGCTGCTATTGTTTTCTTTAAGTCATTCTCCTGTCATCTGCGTATAGGCGTCAGTGTTCTTAGTTAGACAGGCTTCGTCAATTGTCACCCGGTGGGGCACTCCTATGTCCATTATGACTTCCAGTCAGAGTGTCGTCGTGGATCCGAGGCCAAACAATATGTAATGACCGCAAGGCCACGTGCACTGTCTCCGAGCCACCTGCTCTAAGCTATAAAACTTGACATGAATGGAAGAGTGGGGATCGTACCAAGCGCAATCGTTACAACAGTAATTATGCGTGTAAATTTTGTATAGTTAATAAATACTGTGTTATTATACTAGAATCCTGAAAAGTACTGTGGCAATCAACGTATTTTAAGAGGGACACATTACCCTAAAAATGACGATTTTAAATTTTTTTTTCTATTGCCTTATTTTAGTTGTGTGACTTTTTGAAATATTTTTATAAAATTTGGTAGCTCTAGCTGCATTATTTTGCGAGTTATTTAAATGTTTTTGACAGTATGTTGAAGCGAAACCGAAACTAAAAGATATGCCGTCTGCTTCTTATGCAGACGCTATCATCCTAGCCTAAACAATTTCGATTGATTTACTTTTACACGCGATTCTAAAGCTTTATACTTTAATTAGAAGAGAAGTGAATTGATTCGTTTGTTTTTATGCAAGAGAGTAACGTTATTCTATTTTGCTTTGCATCCTTTTTTCTTATTCTAAAACCATTAGTATCAAAACAAAAGGCTTTCTCTCTCTCTCTCTCTCAAAGCCAATTATATAATCAATTTATTTCTTTATAATTTTAAATATTCGTTTGAATATCTTTTTATTAATAAGTAAACTTTAATTCATCATGCTTAGACAAAAGCGATCGAGTCTTGTTAGTAAACAAAAAGCTAACAAGAGATGGTGCAGTGAACACTACATTCATGAAAATGATGTTTTTAGAAAAGATAAAACTTCTATTTCCTCAGCATTACCAGAAAGAAATATGAGATGCCAAACTTTAGAAGACAGCTGCTTGAACGATTTAAATTGTTGGGAAAATTCTGAAGCCCCTCATTATGTGATAATGGATGTACAGTTTTTAGAAGGACTTTTAAAAAACTTATTGTGTGATGTTTGCAAATCGTATTCACTAAAAATTGACATTGGTGAAAAGCTTGGGGATTTTCTAGAAAAATCTCTGTATTTTGCATTTCTTGCGATATAATTAAATCAAGTAACTTTACATCCAGACGAATTTCTGACAGTGAAGGTAATGAAAACCAATCATTCGACATAAACATACGCATGGTGCAATCTTTTTTAAGTGTTGGGAAAGGCTATTTAGCTATGAAAATTTTTTGTATGTTAATGAATATGGATTTACCCTCAAGCAGAGCATTCAATATATATAAAAAAAAGTTATGTAAATCTTTGGTTAGATCTACAGAAAAAAGCTTGAATGATGTTCGAAATCAGGTGAAAAGTGCTTATCAAAGTAATAGTGCCATTACTGATATAGATGTTACTTTTGATGGTACTTGGTTGACTCGGGGACATTCATCTCAAATAGGTGTAGGTTGCGTGATTGACCTTCTTACTGGATTTGTCATGGATTTTGAAATTATGTCAAAACGCTACATTGAATGTGAACACGCAAAATCTGGTTTGGGAGAAAATTCAGCAGAATTTCATGTGTGGTATGAAGGCCATATATTTTCATGTGCTATCAATCACGTAGGATCATCTTGTGCCATGGAACAAGAGGCTGCTCTTAAATTATGGCAAAGATCTGAAGATAATGGTTTCCGATACACGACACTATTGTCAGATGGTGATGCAAGAACATATCAATATTTAAATACTAAAGAAGTTTATGGTCCTGAGATAAAAATAAAGAAAGAAGAGTGCATAAACCATGTTAGCAAGAGGCTAGGTACATCTTTACGAAAAGCCGTTAAAGAATGGCGGGCAAGAGGTGTTTCCTTGGGAGGGAAATCCCGAGGCAGTTTAAAGGAAGAGACAATTAAAAAATTGTCACGTTACTATCAAAATGCAATTCGCTCGAACAAAGGTGACGTAGATGCAATGAAAACTGCAATTTATGCAACATTGTTTCATAGTATATCAACGGACCAAAAACCTCAACATTTTAAATGTCCGACTGGAAAAGATTCTTGGTGCTTTTTCCAGGCTGCTCTTGCTCGTGGTGAAGTACCGAGTCCTCGCGTGAAGCATGTGAAGACACCCTTGAAGGAAACTCATTTAGCCAAAATTATGCCAATATATCAAAGATTAGCTTCAAATGAACTCCTTCAAAGATGCATAAGATGTGTGACACAAAATGCAAACGAGAGCCTTCATAGCATCATATGGGGTAAATGTTCAAAAGAAACGTCAGCGACACTGCGTCGAGTAACTATTGCTGTTTGTGATGCAGTTTGTGAATTCAATTTTAGTACAAAAAATCATTAGAAAATTTGCAAAAGGAAAGTGAGCTTGCTTCAAATAAACAGTCAAAAATGTTGGCTGTTTGGCGAGATTACCGTAGAAGTTTATCAGAGGAAAAGAAAAAGATTGGCAGTGTACGCAATTGCTCGAAAAAAAATTGTGTTAGCAAAAAAGCGGCGAAACGCCTCATTCATTAAAAAAGAAGGAATCACTTATGAACGGGGTGGTTTTTAATAACATTTATTTACATTTATAATATGAACATAAAATGAATGTTTTATAATTTCAAAACAATTTGTTAGTGCATTTGATATATATTGTAATATTTTAATACAGTTAATTTTAATATATTTATTTAATAATATTTAATAACTTTTAGAATATATTACTGTCTTAAAATATTTACTATGACCTAAATTGCAATATATGTAAGGATGAAGGCCAAGGTTTAGTTCTTTCATGTATTTTATTGACTTTCAAAAGTTTAAACGTTTTTCACGACTTTATATTTTTCATCGTGATCATATATTTAAAATGCTAAGGCTTTTTTGTATTCATTATAAATCTTTGAAACTTTTCTTGGTTGTTTTGTATAAAATTTTTGATAATTCTATGCATAGCATAAGGATTTATATGAAGAGCTATTTTTAAAAGATCCATAAAGTTAGATATATGTTTTTTTTACTGTTTTGTATCACTTCATTCCATTTAATCTTAATTTATTTCTTTTTTAATATGTGCTAATTCAGGATGAATTTTGCATTAAAAATGTTTAGTACAACTTGAATTTTAATATATATTAGAATGGATACTATAGTTTAGCTCTTTCAATTATTTTTTTATTTCAAAAACTTTAAATTGCTTTTTCTCAGCTTCTTATTTTTCATGATGATCATGTGTTTGAAATGCTAAAGCTTTTTTTATATTCACTATAAAATTTTGAAACTTTTTCTGGTTGTTTAAAATAATATGTTTGATAATTCTGTGCATGGAATAAGTATTTAGAGGAACAGTTATTTTTTTAGAAATCTATAAAGTTAGATATAGCTGTTTTTTTACTGTTTTTTATAGTGTCTAAGAGAAAAAAAATTCTAAAAATAAAAGTATCACTTGTAATACCAATCCCATGCACAGAATTGTGAGAAATACTTCCAGGAATATCAGAAAAAAATGGATCAAAAATATTTAAATTTGTAAAAGTAGTAGGAATTTTAATAACTTTAAATAATTTAAAAAATTTAAAATTATTGTTTGTTTAAAAATAGTATTTTGCTTATGAAATGTTTATTACAGATGTGTTCAAGTACAGTGCATGTAATTTTATTATTATAACTATCTAAGTAAAAGAAATTTTGTACAGGGTACTGTGTCCTCTTAATGCATCGTTTTGAATGTCAAATAACTCAAAGATGAGCTCCAAAAGTAATTCAGATTGCATCGAAACTCTCCGAAATATATTCTAGAATTTAAAGCTATGTACTTTAATATAAATGGATGAAAAACAAGTCTTATTTTTAGCAAATTATTTTTCGCAGTTAATATGTGCAATTAAAATTTTAAAGCCATTATCTTGACACTACAGTCTTTTTAATCAGATCCTATTTTAGAGCGCATCTTTATCGCCAACTTGACAAATTATCGTCGACTTATTGAATCGAAGACCAATATTGCAAAATAAGCCATTAATGAAATTTTGTTCTATTTTTATCTTAAACGCCAAAGGTGTGAGCAAAACTAGAATTTTATCAATTCTCTTATAAATACTGTGTTGGCATCTCCAACAGGAGTATCATCTTTTTATTCTATTAGTTTTTGTGTAAATAAACTTCCAGATGGATCGAAAACTTTTTTTCAGAATTTCAAAACCTACCTATGCGAAAAAGATGCTCTCTGGAAGTGGTTTCCAGCCCCCGTTCCACGGACCGGTACCGGTCCGTGCATCAAATGGTACTGGAAATCGCTTTATATTCATTTTTTGGTGTAACTGTATTTTATTCTCTGACGGCATGCTTAAATACTATTAAATTAAAACTGTTAAAGCAAAACAGTCTAAAATATAAACGATCTACATCCCACCCTCAGCGGGAAGTGGCAAAATTATCAAACGTTGACCGGTCCGCGGCGATAAAAAGATTGGGGAACACTGCTCTATGGTATTCTGATGGAGGGGAAAATAAATAAAAATTTAATTTTATGTTAATTACTGCTACAAGGGTAATGAAGTTTAGATATTGGAGCTTTTTTTTATGGTAAAAAGTCAAAGCAATTTATGTTAAAATGAAACATGTGTTTTAGTACTTTTCAACATTTATTGCGATGAGTAATTGTATATTAAATGGTTACAAGAAAAAGAATCAAGTACATTTAACAGATTCTTTAGTATGCAATATTGGAGAAAAAACCTACTGTCGAAATTACAATTTATAAAACAGCAGAAGACGGAAAAATGTTTGAATCGTTGATAGCTGACTCGTTGATGCAGGGAGAGAGCTGGAGTTATAAAATATAGCCATTTATATCATACAAGGTGGGGAAAATAAAGGTGGTCAGAAGAATAGAATTCTCGATTAAAGTTCATTTCGGGCCCTGGGCGCAGAAGATCTACAGGCCCCCTTGGCACGGTCGGATCGAAATTTATAACCAGAAAATCTGGTTAAGTCCAGCTTATCCGAGCCCCTGGGAGCCCGTCCAAGCGCCCAATGCATAAAAAGACACTGATTCGCTAACTTGCTTACAGCAGATATTGAAAATGACCACTATACATGTCTCGGCACCTTTGGGCTCTGGTCAGAAAATTGAGGAAGGTAGATCGAAGCTGGACAGCTGGAATCCCTGCAATCTCATCAAAAATGTCTTGCTTCAGTTCTTGAAGATTATAAAGGCTGTTGCGATATATCTTATATTAGACTTGAGGGTTCCCCACAAAAGTGAACGCACACTGACAGGTCAGGTGTACGGTGTGGCCAACTAGGGCCGAGATCGAGCGAAGATTGTGTAAAAGTGATCCATGGTTCGGCGAAATGCACAGGACAGTTGCACTATCCTGTTGGAAGTAACTATAGGTCTTTCCTTCTTCAGTTAATGTTGCCACAAATGGATTGGCACTGATAAACTTACACTGACACAGCCCTCACTAACATCTGAACCGGTTTCGATCCTTTCCCATCCAATCGTATCCACTCTTCCGGGCCGTTTTTATTTTCTCCTCCCTGTATAATTCACTACTCATCAATTATCATCTATTTGGGTTATTCACATATCTTAGAAGAATAATCATTTTGAGTCTAAAATCATCCAACCAAAATTAAGAGTTCTTTCCATCTTTTTCTAAATTTTAACCCCTTTGCAACATTATTAAATTTCGAAAGAATTTTTTTTAAATAATTTTTCTCCTAACCTTCATACCATAGAACATTGATTCCTAAAGTGGTTTATATCGACCCCCAGGAGTCTATGATGACCTGCAAGGGGTCCACGTCGACAAAAAAATAATTTGGGTGTCCATGAAGAGTAAGTAGGGGGTCTAAGCGATAGTGACTCTCATTAAACCAGATTAAACTTTAATTTAATTAAATAGAAACTAGATTTTACATATTTATCAGATTTATTTACTAAATTTATTTAAGTTAATTTGCGCAGTTGCAAGGTCACAGTATAAATTTTATTAAAACAAAACCTTCATTTTGGTGTTTCTTGCCAGAATTATGCCCGTATAATATTGGATCCCAGTTTCTCAATTGGTCACAATAAATCTGCAGGAAAAATGACGTTTTAATCTACGTTCAACATTTAAATACTCTTTATTCAGATTAGGAAACTAGGTTTGAGAAGGCTTTGACTATGGTAATTACCACATCAGGCAATGAATTCATATGGTCACAGTGGCGCACACAAGGGAAGGGGGTCCTGGGGTCCGGATCCCTCCCAAAGCCCTTGATTTTTTTCCCGATTGATTATAATTCTAAGTATATAGTACGAAAAAATTTAATTAAGTATTTCTTATTAATGATTAATTTTATTAATTAATGCTAATTATTTATTCAATAAATAGTTTTTTACTGTATTTGTTTCCCGAACAAGAATGGTGAACTTTGGACCCCGGACCCTCCCCCCTCGGAAAAATTCCTGTACGCGCTACTGTATGGTCACATTGGAAAAGAAAAAGAAAAAAAAAACTAATGTCACGTTGTGCAAAAGGAACTGATCAGATTAGGCAGTAACTAAAATCTTAAAGTTTAGCAATTTTGGCTTTAAAAAGACATACATATTATTTATCTCAAATTATGGAGTCTTAATTTCTTTTTCTAGAGAGAAGGAGTTTCAACGTGGTTACCAATTTCCAAAATAAAAAAGAAACAAAGAAAAACACTGGACACTACTAACCGAGAAAATCTAGGGTTGAACATAACAATATTGATGCCATATGTTGAAAATTTGCTATTGAAGCACCGGATTCATCCCTTCCATTATAAACATTTGTTTGTATATCAGTTATTTTACGTATTAATTTAATTAGCACGTGCTTCTTAAGTTTTAAACACTATACTTCACTACAGTTAGAAATGAAAAAAAAAATTTAAGTAAAAGTAGTTCCATACCAGCTGTCAAAAAGGCATTTAAGTTGATAAATTTGCAAAAATTCATTATTAGATAAGCAGGGGTCTACCCCAAACAGAAAAAAAATGCCAAGGGGTCTATGAGACAAAAAGTTTGGGAACCTCTGCCATAAACATCTTTCCCACACAGGTAAGTTTCGATCAATGATAAAGAGTGTTTTTTTCCAGGTATAGAAGTTTAAGTTGGCATTACTTTCCAAGATGGCGACCGATTTAACAGCTGTCAAGTGATTTATTCTCAGTTTGGTTTGGCAATTCATCAAAACGATCATCAAGCAAGGCGTAGATTCGTCGAATGGGCCCAAAACGAGATTGCCGTTGTTCCCGATTTTCATAAGCGAATTTTGTTTAGCGATGAAGCGCACTTCTGGTTGAATGGCTACGTCAACAAACAAAACTGTCGCATTTGGAGTGAAGCTAATCCACAAGTGTATGTCGAAACACCGTTATATCCAGAAAAACTGACTGTTTGGTGCGCTTCATGGGCTGGTGGAATCATTGGTCCGTACTTCTTCAAAAACGATGAAGGCCACAACGTTACAGTCAATGGTGATCCGTATAGAGCCATGATTACTAACTTTTTCATTCCTGAATTGAACAATCATGATGTCCTGGAGTTGTGGTTCCAACAAGACGGCGCAACATGTCACACAGCTCGTGCCACAATCGATTTATTGAAAGACACGTTTGGTGACCGCCTAATTTCAGACCTGTGAATTGGCCTCCAAGATCTTGTGATTTAACACCGCTAGACTATTTTCTGTGGGGCTATGTAAAGTCATTGGTCTATGCGGATATGCCACAAACGCTTGACCATTTGGAAGACAACATTCGCCGTGTTATTGCCGATATACGGCCACAAATGTTGGAAAAAGTAATCGAAAATTGGACTACATCCGAGCCAGCCGTGGCAGTCATATGCCAGAAATCATATTTAAAATGTAATGCCCCAAGATTATCTTTCGAATAAAAAAAATTCATGTCAATCGAATAATACATCGTTGTTTTATTGCAATTTAAAGTTCTATACCTTTAAAAAAACACCCTTTATAATTTTAATAACAGCGATTTACCTAATAAACATGTCATCAGTATCTGACCTAAGGAATTCTGAAATCCAAAACAAACATCAATTCCTTTAATAATGGTTTTATTTTATTCTTCAGCATATATTCATACAAAGTAGTACTACATGTACGATATATAAAACAGCATATAATTCAGTTATATGCATGTATATATAGATAAAGATATATATATGAATATGCCAGAAAATGCAGACATAATATACAAAATAAACTCTCTGGATTTTACACAGTTGTAATGAAACACAATGAGCAACATTCGATGTGAACAAAAAAGTAGAACATGCACAGCATTTAAAAGGGGGAATAACATCGAAAAAAAAAATTTTTTTTTTGAGGCCCTCTTTGGTTAAAAATACATGTTTGAAACAGAAATGATGATGTGTCATTTTGATTTTGATTAAAATTGTTCGTTATAAGTTATTTATTTTAATTTATTTATTGTTTAATCTGTTTTCATCAACAGTTTCAGTAACCTCGAAGAAAATAATAGAATACTTATTCCTTTTAATGCTTTGCTTAGAGTTAAATTTTTGAAACTTATTTTTTAAAACCGTTATGTTGAGTTTTTAATTATAGAATGTTTTGAAATGAAATATAGCAAATACAATAAATTCAAGACAATGTTAAGGTAAGTCAAGATTTCATGTAAGAATATTTACATGAAAAACGATAATTTTTTGCCAATTACTTTATTATTCTCATTTCTTGAGCAAAATTAGCAAGTACGGATGCTAAATCCTCAAAACATAATTTTATAGTTTCGTAAAAAAGGCCTCTTTTATAAAAGAAAATGCTCCTGTAAAGTTTTTGAAAAGCATCAAATAGCATATAATTACAAAAGTAATAACAATGATAACGTATATCTTCATTACGTTATATATTTTTTGAATAGAAAGTTTTTTATGTAATAAAAAGCAATTTTTTTGGATAACCTGTCAATTTGAATTCTAGTTCGTTATTAACATAACATTTTTTTATTTCTTAAAATAAGATTTAATAAGGAAAAAACAGCATTCCTTCGCATTTTAGTGATCCTAATTAAAAATTAAATTCAAGAAAAGGGAAATTTTCCTTTCATATAAAATTTTTGTATTTTGAAGACATGAATTTTAAGTAAATTTTTCCTTTTGACGTATATTTTTGTAGTTTAAAAATTTTAATTTAAAATTTTGTGAGGAAAAATGAAATTAGGAAAGAAATTTTTTTTACGTATGCAGTTGTTTTTATGTTTTCTTTTATACCGTTAAAAAGTTTTCATATATCTTTTGTCTCTAAATTTTTATCTGTGCTCTTATTAAAGAGAGATGTGACAATTTGAAAAGTAGTTTGCCTAATATTAGCCAAAAGTGCTACTAAAATTCTTCTTCAGAAGATTCAGATCTATGTGAACCAATTGTATAAAAATTATGTATTATTCGAATAGAAGAATTCAGTCTAATCTAAATCCACTTTTCAAAATTCCAATAATGATTTCTTTCTGTTACGTGCAATGCGATGTTAGTTTTCGTGCTGCCATCTAGTGTTAAAATTTGAAACATTTCTGATTCTGAGAATAGTGAACATTTAAAAAAAAAAAAAAACAGAAAAGAAAAACGTTTGAAAAAATTAATACTACTCGTTTCTTTCCCTTTTTTTTTGAAAAAATTAATTCATAATAAAAGTTATAATAAAAATATTAGAGAAAGTAATCATGGTTTTTAAAACAAAAATATTACAGAAGAATGTTCAAAACTTAAATATGTTTTTGACTTAATGTAATTGAAATAGGAAAAATAAAATAAAATAGAAACACAAATCATAAAACTAGATAAATAAATCCAGAAACTTTTTTTGAGAGATATATTTAACAGAATAAGACCAAAACTCTTTTATTAACAAGAAGAAACATTAGCTCTCCGTTTGAAAAAAGTAGTTTCTCTGCGAAGATTCTTATTTCAAAGCCTTAACTAATAGTTTTATAAATCATTCATTTCATTTCTTTCTCTTAACATAAATATTGTAAAATGAAAGTTTATTTATGAAAGTAGTGATGGGGAGGGGGGGGGGAGTAATAATTTAAATAGCCTAATAACAAATAATACTTGGCTACAATTTTTGTAACTGATATAATATATACTTGTTATAATTAATGTTATTTCATTCTTATCTTAAACTAGTGGTGTGAAAATAGCGGAAAAGTCAGAAAACCAAATATAGAGAAAACGCTTTCTATATTTGGGTCGACATATACTTTTGAACAAAGTTTTTCTTGCATGTAGATCAACAAGAGTAAATATCGATGCAAGTTGGTTGACAATAAGTTGAAAGCTGTGTTGAAAATTTTAACGAGCAATCGCACTCATGATTTCAAAAGAATTATAGAAAATTGTAATAGGTTACATTTGTCGCATTAAACTGGTTCTAAAACTAAATGTGCTTCCAACTATAAATTATATGAAATTAGCACAATAAACAAAATTGAACAAACAGTTGCTGTTTCATTTAACATATTAATGGATTTTTATGGAATAATTTATACCTTTTTTTTTAAATGCAATTTTTTTTCCTCTAATGGGCTGCGGGTTGGTGTTTTACTATTGCAGACCTAGTACATTCCCTGGAAGCTGGTATCTCTTTTTAGTGTGGCATCATATAAGGCGGATACCAATCGTCACATGTAATTTTGACACTCAATTTCCTCCCTAGAGGGAGGTCCTTGAGCTCTGATGATGCGAACCAAAGCAAGCCGAATGCAAAGTCAAACAATGAATACAATATTTTAAAAAAGCGCAGCCCTCCAGTGTTTTCCGCTTCCACACTGTAGCCTTCGAGCCAAAACAATTTCTTACCCCTGCTTTAAATTATATATGTTAATTAATTGTGTATTAGAAGCTTATTTACCATATCCATTTCTTTGCTATATTGTCGTTTTGATTCTCTGTAGTATTACGGAAAATACAACTAATTATTGCAGGTAACTGAAAAATAACTTTTATAAGCAAATATTCGTGCAATAGTACAAGCAAGAATGTAATTAGTTTCTAAATGAGTGAAAATATTAATTTTTAGATAAGTTTCTGAACGTAAAAACAATAATCGCAGATAAATAATTTTAAAAGAGGACTAGAAAATGCATATGCACTCAGATCAGAAGGATTCATCATTGGAAAAGTGAAAAACTAATCAATATGCGATTTAAAAGAGTTTATTTTCCCCCTCTAAGCCTAATTATCTTTTTTTTATAGTTGAAAGTACAGTATTTAAGAATTATCTATACTTTACGTGATGGGGATGAAAAATAGTGTACGCTTTCGTTTCTCTCTGTACATCTCTTAGATATGCTATAATGAAAATATTCAACTGTTTTATTTCTAGTTTGTACTTTTAAAATATTCCAACTTCTTTCTGCGTTTCTATAATAAAGAATAGAGTTAATTGCTTTATTTCAAATACGTGAAACAACAGGTTAAATTTTAAATTCACAGAAAGGATTTTTCTTCAAAAAGAAATGTACTTTTATCATTTATCTTTAAGTATTTCATCAATATCATTAGGATACAGTTCAATACAGTTAGTATTATAATCGCTTTTATATAAAAAACATCCCTTATTGAGCATATAAGAGAGGAAAAAAAGCATGGATTTTAAGTAACTTATTTCATGCAAGTCGCTTCAACAATATATATATTTACAATGAATAAGGGATACACAATGGGCTATAAATTCAAATGACGTAATAGTCACATGATGACTGAAATCACGTGTTTCCGGCCAATCAGTTTATAAATTCATGTGACGTCATAGTCACATGATAAATGAAATTACATGTTTCCAGCCAAGCAGTTAATGAGCTGCGCTGTTGCCCATTTGTGCTTTCTACAGAAACTTTCTCTTAAAGAGTACATATTTGTCAACAATAATAACGCATATTGAAATTTTGTTTGATTTTGAAAATCTGGTAAAAGAACCTTAATACTTGAACGTGTTTCTCAATAGTTAAAGTTGAAATTTTTTTCAAGTTTTACAAGTAGATCAGCACGTAAAAGTCTAATGTCAGTTTTGTAATCAATGGAGAACACATGGTTATATTTATCACGTGACCGTCATGAATTTAGCCCATTCAAATTATACTGCAAAATTAAACGATAAATTTTCTTAAAACGAAATTAATAAAACATTTCATACCACATGTACAATTACAAAAGCATTTAACACCTTTGGAAAGTCAGTAAGATGTTATAAATCACATAAAAGTTGTTGCTATATATATATATGTAGAAAAAACCAGAACTAATTTTCCTTTAAATATTTATTTTTTTGTAAGTTAAATATTCTTAATTAATGCAGCAAAAAACATATAATCTAATCTAAGTAACTTTAGCATTCCGCTATACACATTATTTTCATTTAAAATTGGAGACTTAAATTTACAATGACTAACAATGAGATGAGAAAAAAAATTGAAAATATCATGAAAAACATGTAATAAATAACATAATAATGTAAGAAATAACACAAAAGATAATTCAAATAAAATTTAAAATAATACTTGACGTAAAATGTCATTTTAAAATGAAAATCAGAAACTTGCAGTATCTGTTCAGTTCACGAACACACAATTAAAGCAAATATCACACAATCTACTTTCAAGAAAGAACTTTCATCATTATACATCATTAAGAATAAAAACATAATTTTTTCCTATATTTACTATTTTTCAGGATTATAACAAGTTGTTATATATTTATTCATTCAAAGTTAACATCAAGGACAGAAGGAGAATCACATTTCTCCAGATTTCAAGGTCACAAATATCACCTTGACAAAGAAATAACTTCGGTTTCATAAACAAGTAATGGCAAACTTGTGTATACCATATTTCTTTCTTTTTTTCCTTCCAAAATGCAATTATGAATATTTAAAATAATAAAATTTAAACTATACAATAAACTGAAACACGAATAATAGAACACATTTTTAACAAATGTAAGGTTTAAAAATATTCAGAAAAAAAGGTCAAAATTGTAAGAAAATTAAAAAAATTTGAATACACATAGAATCTTTAAAATTATCAAAAACAACAATAGCTAATCATTTCATCGATTTATCGTTTTCATTTTGGTGGTTCAGTGTTCGAAATACGGTGCAAATAATCAATTCGAAATTAAAAAAAAACCCTTTTTAGTTAAAACTAGGACGTAACAAACAAGAACACATATTCACACGTAAGAGAACAGATTGAACTGTTTTTTTTCACTAAAAGCAAAAGCTTTTTCTATTACGTGTCAAAAACATTTATCAAATTCGAATTCTCACAGTCAACTGATGAATTCTCTCATCGAAATTCGTAATAAAAAGGATGATAACTTTTGAAACAAAACTTATAACAATCGATTATAAATTTAAGTAAATAAAATAAACATTCAGAAAAATTATTAAATCAAAGCAGACGATAACAGTATGAAAAGCAGAACGATTTCCAACGTCAATAGATATATTAAAAACAATTTCAAAGAACATATTTTATATCTACATATATATTACATATTTTGATTTAAATTCAACTACGTAGCTTCTTTTTATATAAAGCAACTCTCATAGAGTCCAGATGGCGGTTAAAGAGCCATAGTTGGTTGCCAAATTGTGCGAGTTATCGCTGTTTCTGATTACTTTTTTCACACATTTTACATAACTCTAAATTGGCTTTTTTTCAAACTCATAGCATAATCTTACGTTAGGTGCTCTTATTTATTACAGACATTATTTCCTTTTTTAAAATCAATGTTTGAATATTTTAAGTAATAATCTATTATCTATTAAACCCCATGATTAGTTTCTAAAAACATTAATATGAATTTTCTACAATTAATTTACCGAACGAAATTCTTTTCCAGATGTATTTTTTTAAATATATTTCAATGAGCTTTATGGGTTGCTCAAAATGTAATTTAAAATTGAGCATTACTTTAATAAATAAATATTGGGATCATATATCTCTAGAATTTACAAATAAATACGGGAAAAAAGGGTTCTTTGTTTCTCATTCTCAGTTTTACACTTTCAATAAAAGTCAAACGCTTTAGCACTGATTTTTTAAGACTTCTCAGACTTTTATGTTTCTTTGATAAGTTATCAATTTTCATAGCTAGTATGTAAATCAAAAAGGATAAAATTATTTACACTTTCTTATTCTGTATGGAGAGGAAAGCATACGTAGATTTTCAACACAGAAATAGACATTTACATGTTTTTCCTTTGAAAATTTTTTATCAGAAATTTCATTGTCATAATCAACTTCATAAATAACAATACTGCATAAATAATGTAAAATATTTAAAAATGTAATGAAATAATGCGTTTCAATGTATTCAAGACTGAACAGAAAAAGCATACGTAGCTTTTTTTTACTGAGATTTAAGTACACGAGACATTTAGATCATGAAAGCACTGGCATTAAACTACATGCCTTCAAAGTGAAGAGTTAACTATTAATGATTCATTTTTTTGTTATTGAATATTACAATTATATAAATCGTGTAACATAAAACCTCCAAATTTTATACGTATCTATGAGCTGTCTTTTTTCTGTGTTAAATGATAGTTGAGATGCTAATAAACAGAATTAAAAAGGAATTTTTTAATTTTTAATCGAAGCTTTTTAGAAAAACACATTTCGAAGACTTTCACCTGACCTATTTAACTATCGAAAGCGTTTTTTACATTTCGATAGTTTTCAAATTATATCATTCTAGCGTTTAAAAATAATAAAAACTAAAAATATCGATACTATTTCTTGAAGAAATATTTTAGTTTCTGATATTTAAAGATTCCATGTTCATTCATAAGTTACAAAAGTTTCATGGCCTATTAAATAAATCTAAAAAAACAAACAACCTATATGAGATATATTCGACTGATATTTAATAAGTAATTAACATTGAAAAAAAAAGTACATAGCAACATAAAATTACTTTGCCACTATATATGGATTTTTTCTCTATTTCTCAAATCGTTTCAAAAACATGGTCCATAGTTGTGAGAAACCTCCATATTTAACAACATGTAAAATAGCACAATGTTAATTTCTTAACATAGTTTTAAAGTAAGTAAAAAAGACATCTAACTTTACATCTTCGAATAACACATGATATTTTTTAAGTATATCACATTCCATACATACACATAAATTATTTGTTTAAAAGTTAAGTTTTTTTCTTCTCTTCGAATACTTGAATGAATTTTGAAAGTCAACCTCTTCTAACTTTCTGTGGATGTATTCATGACAATTATCACTATCAGTAGCTTGTGTAACATATCATTGGTTTTCAACCTTTCTCTCTCAATAAAACTTGTAGCGGATATCTACATAAGCCACTAACAGCCTCCAGACAACAGTGATCACTTTTGTTTAGTGGTATGTTCTTTGGCTACGGATCCATAGATCTCGGGTTCTGTCCCCCGGATTTGCGCCACTTCAAACCTTTGTTCATCAACTTAAGTCTATTGTATTCTTGCTGTAGTTGGCACTCAAATCAAATATGCAATCGCCTTTTTAGGGTTAGTGTCTAAGGGAAGTGTATTCCGAGAGCCATCACGCAAAAGATTTGACTTAATTCCTTGACTGTGTAACATTTTTCAAAAAATAAAAGCAACGAAATAAATAAATAGCCTCCTCTTCCCTTCCCTCCAAAAATAAATTGTGTTCTGGTATAGGATCAAAAGCATTTTCAATCAGGACAATCTAACACAATTTGTACAAGCAAATAAGTTTATTTTGCCATATAGCACCTTATAATTGAAAGATTTAACTGCAACGGTACATAGTAAGCTTACTTCATATACTTTAACCCTTTATAAAGACATCTTTTTCAATTCTGCTCTCTCCCGATATATATCTGTTCGAATTTTCAATCGTTAACAAAATACTTTCTATTCATCCATTCAAGTTCAAACGAATTTTTTTAAAACTTGTAGTGGATGACACTTGATGTCGATACATTTATTTCAAATATTAATTCATTCATTAGATTTTATTTTTTAATTTTAAATTTATTCTGCGTTATTTCTGTTGTAGCTACAGCTAGCTGCAACAGATGGCGCCAGTACGTTTTTCTAAAAAGTAGGAATTGACATTGAAACTTTTTCCTTTAATATTACTTGTTCTAGCAATGTTACGTTAAAATATTTTTTGGATTTAGATTGATTTATAAAATGAAATTCATTTAGTTTATTATTTAAAATTAATTTGATTTTTAAGACTATTCTTTGAGGGCGGGGAAGTATGTTTCCCACTGCCCATTAGGAGCTATTCGTAGGACATTTTATGTTTTGCATTTCTCTTTTTATATTGATTTACATAACTAAAAAAATAATCTGTAAATACTGAAATATACCGAAGGAATTACAAATTAGATAAATTTTGTGTTAAAAAATTTAAGAATTTATACATATTACTTTTTATATGAAATTTCAGAAAACAGGATCAACACATAGTGAGACAATGCACGTTATACACGTGCCTTAGTAGAGCACAGACGGCAAAATGTTTTTTTTTGTCTAATTGGTATATGGTCACCAACTTTAGTCCATCGTAAGTCTTCTGGAACAATTTTCTTGCTGCTCAGGAAATTTTTACAGGTAGTCCTTTTTTTTAGACTTTAAACTCCAGATGTCAATTGGCGTGCTAGTCAAAGTGCTGGCAGAACAAATCATAAGCGGAAAAATAGCTTTCCATGGACACTTAAAAATTGATTAAGTTGGTAGCACTTACCACGGTATTATAAAGGGTTAACGTGTAGTATTATGAAAATTTATATCTCTCACAGTAAATTTACATTTTACTTTTAAAACATTTAATTTATTGCAAGTTTTGATCCATAAAGTAGAAATCAAACGCTGATTTTTAGATTATTTTTAAATTTAAGATTGTGTATATAGTTTTTCTCTCGCAATAATAACCAACAATCTATCGATGAACTGAATATCGATAAACTCGTTTCGATTAGTCACTTTTAAGAAACGCTTTACTTATATTTAATCCCCTTCAGTAAAAGGCTTAAGACATTGCTTTTTAGTTTAAAGCTTGATTCATTATGAATTTGCCAATCACAGAACATGATGAGTTGCTGTGACTGGCTTTCAGCATCTCGAAAGTGGATTTCGATTGGTTAACGCTGCACTCGCTCTGCATGGCCACGGTTTGAGATTTAAAATATACGTATCATGCACTGATAATGATAATTGGATGAACAAGTATGCATTCTGATTTATTTCCACCACTTCAAATTCTGAAGATAATCAGTGAGTATATATATATATATATATTCATTCACAATATAATTTCACAAACTTGGTGATGAAAGTAATCACTATGTACATCGGCGTTATTGAGTGTCCCCACAATTCTCTGCAATGTCCTCTTTACTGGCATTCTGTTCGTGAGAGCTCAGATCCGAAGTGTGGTTGACTGAATCGGCTGGGAGTGGCGTCTGAGATCCTGCTTCTTTGTCGACGCTTTGGCTGGCAACTGAGTCTGTGGAAAGCTCGCGTTTGTCAGACGACTCTTCCTCGTCGTCTGGAACCTCAAGAGTGAAGGTGTCTCTGGAGGCTTGGAAATTTATATGCTGTTCGACCGTTGTAAGCATTGAATTGGATGAAAATGTAACAGTTCCACTGGTTGGCGTCGTTAGTTGGCTGTCTTCTCGGAAGGAGATGTGTCCAGTGGACTGGGAGGTTTCGCGAAACGACGAAAGACTACCTTCTAGACTGCTTTCTTCGAGTGGGTAGGATCTAGAACTTGGTTCGCCGTCTAGAGAATGTCTCAGAGTCACCTTTTTCTTTACCCTTTGACTAACATCAGAGTGGACTCTGTAAAAGAAATACATATCAAGAGCATTACTACCACTACCTACTACTACACTGTTTGACTCTACATTTTTGTTATGTTAATAGTTTTGAATTTGAGAGTTTTTGCAATATTACATCGTGTAAAATCAGGAAATTATGAATTAATGTAATACATTCAGAAATTTTCAGTTGGTGAATCCAGTGTATCTCCTGCTATCTTTTTAAATCTCCAGTGACCCCCCCTCTTCAAGTCTCCAACAACGAAGGACAAGAATAAAAACGCTTAACGATTGGTCCCAATACAGATTCCTTTTCGTACCAGTCGTCTAACGTGTTTACGGGGTTATCTCTGGAACTTCGAGCAGCAACTAAGGTCGTCATGGGTGACCCACTCACATCGTCAGTTTTTCACTGAAGTGGTGACCCAGGAATTGAACACTAGATGGCAGCACACTGATTGACTGTGCATTTCTATGGAGAGTTTAATCAAGACATTCCCAATAAATCCCGAACTAGGGATTTAAACGGCATCACCACACGCATTAACCTGACCCGCCGTCCCAACAAGAGATTATCCACAATGGCGATGGAAAAACATTCCAACGACACTCAAATTTATAGAGAATGCATATCAATTGAAGTAATGGCTTGAAAACAGTTTTCTCTATGTATCGCTCAGAAAGTTCATTAACAACAAAAACAACTCTTCTTTGGGAAAGGGGTATGCAGCGGCCTCTTTTCCCACAAGTTGCAAACAACAAAGGACAGGATTATAAGTGCTCCTAACAACTGGTCCAACTAGAGATTCCTTTTCGTTCCAGTCGCCTAACTCGTACACGGCATGATAGCCAATTGATAGGCTGGCGGTACAGATAAAAACTCTTGGCAAGGTCAACAGAGAAACGCCGAAAATTCATACTTCTTAATATGTAACTTCAGTTATTAATTTATGATTTTTTTGAAATTCTAGACAGTTGATTCAAATAAGAGTAATTAATGACTTGTGTTAAGTAACGTACATATTATACATAAAAAATAGAACGGTTAATAGACGATTAAATAACTTACGGGTTAATAATATCTAATTCAGTGCTAAGTATGGGATTTAAGTACAACGCAATTGCCTCACCTATGTATGCTTCTTGGAACTGAGGGAGATGCTCCTTCGGATAAGGAATGTTCCTTGTGAAGAATGGAACGTTTTGGCTTGGGCACCGCCGACAGGATAGGTATAGGATAAGACGGGGGAGGTGTACAGCAAACAGGAGACGGTAGCGATTGAGGGGTGCCTAAGGAGGTAGGGGGGTAGTTGACTCGATCGGAAATGTACATTTCTATCAACTGTTCCAATTTACTGTCGATTTCTTCCACCTGAAAGAGATGTTATAGACAGTGATGCGGAAATTAAATCAATGAATAAAATAAAAAAGAAAAGAACTTTTATATAGGTAAAATCATAGAACAACCCCTTGATCTATTTGTCACCAAAATTTTTCGCCAAATGGCTCCAAGGGGAAAACCACGTTTTTCAAAATGGTGTCAGAGACGAAACCAATGAAAAAAATGTGGTTTCCAAAACGGCACTAAGAGACGAAAAGCATCGAAAAAAAACATGGCTTCCAAAATACAAGAATGGGGAGGGCCGTGGGTAGCCTAGTGGTTAGAGCATTGGACTCCAGACCGGAAGGCCTGGGTTCGATGCCCGATGCCACCAAATACCCTCCGAGTACACACGGAGTACGTGCTCGTTAAATCAGTGGGTCCGTAGTCTTGTGGGCTGAGTCATGAGCGCAGGGACTGGAGAATATTTCCCTCCCCTTCAGTTTCTATGCAGAAATTGTGGAGGTGGAGATAGGGGTGGTGTCACCATCTATCGTCCCTACGGGGAATTTCGCCGAGCTAAATCGTACTGTCACCTGTATGGTGCTCAAGGCCAACGACAGGCGTACCTCTAGCCCCATACCACGATGAATTTCGTGGGTCTCGATCTGACTATGCCAGACAGGTGGCATTAGAAACAACAACAACAGAATGGGGAAAATATAGTATACCCATGTTTGAGGTTGATTTAAGTCATGGTCTCTCATTCTCTCAAACAAATAAGAATTTTTGCTGTCTTTCGGATATTCACATCGCGATGCTACCAATTCTTCACTCATGCACCAATTAGTAGCTTCTTTCTTTTTTTTATCTATAGTTGTTCTTATCCATATGTTATATACTTTTGAACTTGTGCGTCATGATCTGAACTGGAGTCGAACAACTGAGGAATCTTCTCGATTTACGTAAAGCGAGCACAGCAGAGGTCGCCAAAATGGTGGTCCGCTGGAAAATTTCGCTGATCCCCCCAAAAATGTGGAATATACCCACTTATCACGTTAAGCTATGTTTTGAGATCCATTGATAGCGTTCTTAGATCGCACATTTTTTTATAACTATATTTAACATTCAAATAAATCCTATTAGTGGTCCGTGGGATTTAAAGTATGAATTTACTGGTCCGTGAGGTCAAAAAGTTTGGCGATCGCTGGAGTACAGCCCCGAATGATAAAGGTGTTCGTAAGTGTATGATCGGCTTTGCTTAAGCTGATATATCCCTTGAGTTAAATATCGTAGCTCGCCTTCCATGTTAACCATGAAAAATCTGGAAAATCAGAATCACTTAACAAAGTCCATATCGTCCTTTTCCTAGCCCAGCCATTTTCTTCAACTGTTTGTTGAAAGTAATTAGGCTTCTTCACTAAATCTAGCATTCGTTGGGCAATTACATTGTCGTCCTCAGTATTGTTAAGTCTTGTTGGGTGGAAAGCATTAACCCATTTTATCAAATTTATTTATTTTGTTCAAATTTGAGAAGAATCATATTTTCGGAAGTTAACTAAACCTAAATAAACTAAATATAACAAAATTTGAGAATTTTTTAATATTTTATTTAAGAAATCTGATCCGTCCTCTAAATAGGACACTAGGATAAAGGGGATAAAATTTGTGCATTTACATGTTTTAGTGTTTTCTTCAATGATGAAAAGCGATTTCCGAGTACAAAACTTTTCTTTATTTGAATAATACTTTCTTTTTTACGAGATAGTTCACTTTTCAGTTGAATTTCCCTCTAATCTTGGTGGAAAGGTAGAAAGCAAGCATGAAAAAGTGCTTTGTTATATATACCACTGAATGTTTTTGGTTTCCCTTTGCAGCTCTCTCTTAGACAATTACTCTATTCTTCTCGCTTAAGTAAAAAATGACCATTGACTGTCTTTTCAGATGTCTTATTTTACACCGGAAGGTACAGTCAAGATCTTAGGGTTACCTGTTGTTTATATAACAGTTCTTTTAGATAAACTATTGCTGTAGCTCTCCGGAATTCCTTCACATTTAGGACATCTTTGTTAAGAGTTTTGAGAATTATTCAGGCATTTACCATAGCCATATCCAATGCACGTATAAAAATTGGCCAGTACCACTTTTCCCTACGAATTTTAATGAAATAAAGTCCAGCCAACCAGTCGTGGTGATCTACACTGGTGTGCAAAAATTAAGGACGAGACGGTTTTTTCAATATAACTTTGTACAAAAGCTTTCCAAATCAACACATTTAATACCGTAAGATCCCCAATACGTAAGGACATGTGTAATATGTAAGCAACACTTACTAAAAGAGAAATCAGAGGGATAAAAAGAAGCTTGATTGAAAAAGTAGCATGGAGCGCAATGCGACTGAAGGCCGAAGCATCCCTGTGATGGGTGTCCAGCAAGAAACATCCGGTCTTTAGTAGGGGATATGATCTCCCCTGGCTGCTAGGCAGGTTTCACAGCGTCTGCCCATGCTGAGAATGAGGGTGTCAATGAGTTGTTGAGGCATTGCTGCCCATTCCTCTTGCAGCGCCAATCGAAGCTCCCGAATCGTTACTGGTGAGGTAAGGTACGAGCTGCCAAGCGTCTGCCTAGAAAATCTCATACATGCTCGATGGGATTCCGGAGATCGTGCCGGCAATCCATACGTTCAATATCCTCACTCTCTAAGGAGCTGTTCAGCAGCTACTGTGCGATGACATGGTGCATTGTCGTCCCGAAAAGGAACTGCAGACCCATAGCGCCTCTAAAGACACATATGGAAGAAGAATCTCGTTACAATAACGGGTCCCGTTGACTGAACCTGCGTCGATGATGTGAAGGTCTGTACGACTACCAAGCATGATGCCTCCCAACAAGAACACCGCGACCTCAATACCTGTCCCTTTCAATGATGTTCGAGGGATGATTGCGGTTTCCCCGCTCTCTCCAGATAATATGCGATGAGGAATCGCTACTCAAACTGAATCTGCTCTCATCTGTAAAGAATACTCGTCCCCATTCATTGTCTCTCAATTCCGGTGTTCCCGGCACCACAGAACGCCTTCTGATGGGCAGGCGTTAAGGTACACCGTACAGGGCGTCGTGCAAACAGACCACCACCGTGCAGTCTTCTGGCCACGGTAAAAACGCGATA